>JXSR01S003439.1:50812-61217 GCA_000969725.1 Ophiothrix spiculata
AAACTTTCTTGGTTTATTTGGAATATTTATGGTCAAACAAGGTAATATAAATGAATTTTAATATTTATAAAACATTGCTTAAACCTTTCTAGTTTATGCATCTGATTATTTTTCCAAAAAATCTGTACGTTTGTTATCATTTTCTCCACCGTATATCGACTCATACTAAAGACAAAAAATTGTATACAGCATGTACATTGTACAACGTGTAAAATTTTACCGAAAATCACGTGCACAGGTCGTCAAAATTTTTCTCCAGAATCCCAAATTTACCTTTACCGCTGTTTGCGCCCGTTAAAAAATGGTTCAAAAATGTTCTTTTCTTTTAATGGTAAGTGTTGATTACATATTTTCCCCACTACATGCTGGCGTAAGTTTTGCAAAAAAATATATGCAAGTCTGAATATATTCATTTGATGCATATACCTTACGAAAATTTACATTACTATTTTCGGTTAAACTTTTGTCAATAATAGTCGCCAAGATAGTCGAAGTCGCGACTATTTGATGCCGACTAGTCGACTAGTAAAAAAGTGATAGTCGTGCAACGTGAGTCGGCAGCATCCACCAATCCTTAAGTTCCGATGATTTTTACTCGCACCATGTACATAGTTTATTTAGCACATTGAGCACGTCAGCACAGCACTCTCCTTGGACAAGCATCCTTTGGCTTCAATAGGAGTTAATCAACTCAAGACTCAATAGCACTACATTAGTGCAAAACTTAAGCTTACTTCAGGTTCTGTACTTCTGTCAAAATCCCGAGGTCAAAATGTAATAAAGTTCTGAGAACTCTACCATGTCTACTCACCTTTTGAAAAGCTGTGACGCACAGGCTGTTGAAATGGTTCTGATACTGATAGAAGATAAGATGGAAGACATTATTCCAAAACCGTTAATCTACAAATAGTGTAACTTTTACACACAAAAAATGACACGAACTCGAATAATCGTATGATCATGTGACAAAACATGTGACTTTGAAAGTTTGTCCTTTTACACTGCTTTTATGGTAAGCGTATTGTATGATAATATTTTAGATTTATAAACTCGATTTATTGGCCCATACATCAGAATAATGATATGGAATCAATAACGAGTGATTCTCCATACCAAGCCCACAGACATTTTTGGACATTTGGGTCTTTAGGTGTATCAAAGACTATCGGAATCATGACCTTCTGTCAGCAGAGAAGATGACCAATGACCATCATCAAACTCAGCAACTATCATCCTGCAAGATTCCAGCTACTCACTACACATTCCACCTGAGACGAATATATTCGTCTCAGATTCCACCAAGGACATTTAAAGATACTCATTCATGCCAACAGCTGTTCGACTATGGAATGCTCTCCCTGTGGACGTCATCACTTCACCATCATTTCAAGATTCAAAATTTATTTCAATAACACATTCAAAAGCACATTCAAAACAACTCAGATAAACAAACAGTATGTTAAAAAACACAATTACAACAAAAGAATGGTATTGAGGAGATGGCAAAAGGCCAGTAAGGCCCGAAGGGCCATCCCCTAAGTAGGGCCTAAGTTACTGACGATAAAAGAGTATGGCCTAAAATATACAAAACACACATTCATAACACAAGACATGCCCAAAACAACAAAAAAGGTCATATACGTTATTGTTAGCAAATTTTAACTGTAGTCTTCTAAAAGATTTGTTTTAAATATGTTCCTAAATTCTTTGACAGATTTAGCTTGCTTTACTTTTTTATCAATAGAGTTCCATAAGCCAGGACCAGATGTCCGAATCGAACGATCAGAAAACATTTTCCTCGCATTGTGAATGCTATAATTTTGGGCATTTCTTGTAGTATAATTGTGATACTGGTTATGTTTACGGAAATAATTATTAAATACGCATGGTAGTAAACCCGCATGATGTTTATACATAAACACTCCTAGTTCTAAATTGAATGTATCATACACGTTTAAAATTTTGTGTTTTTTGAACAATGGATTAGCATGGCATCTGTAATGCTCAAATGATATTGTTCTTAATGCCCACTTTTGTAATCTATGAATTTTACTCAAGTATGTTTTGTAAGTATTTCCCCAAGCTAGAATGCCATAATTAATATAAGGTAAAACAAGTGAACAGTATAAAGAATGCAATATATGTCCAGGCAGACTGTCAAAGATTGCAATTTCTCAAGTGGGGATTATCTATACTTATTGACTCCAGTGAATAGAATAAGTAATGGGTTAACAAAATATTTTACTACGGATTACAAAATGCATTGTTATGCACGGACAGAACATTTGAACTGACGAATTGGACCAAATGTTTGCTACCCGTTCATAGTTAAAGTTCGATGGCAAATATTTGGTGACGTCACGAACAAATGTTTTGTAGGAAAAATTTTGTTTGGAGGCCGAGTATGAATTGAGCTTTACGGTACTTGAAGTGTTTAACATTGTTGGATGATTTGACATCTTTACTTTAAAAAGCGTTCCATGTGATTGCACCATGATAACTTAAACTCTTCTTTTTAAAATTTGTGTTAGGTTTAGGAATATTCAAAATTTGAAAGCCACGGAGATAGTATAAATCTTTATTTCTGAAGTTAAAACGTTCGTTTAGATAAGGCGCAGTAAATTTATTCAGTATTTTGTACAGTAAAAGCATCATGATATTTACATCGATCTTTGAAACAATCCCAATTTAGATCTTCTAGAGCCTGGGTATACTTGAGTCCATCCATGCTGCACCAGTAATTTTGGCAGCCTTATTTTGAAGTATTTGGATAACACTCATATCAGAAACATTACATGTGGCCTAAATTACATCACAATTATAGTCTATATGCGGTGCAATAATACTCTTATATATTAAAGAAAGTGTATTTTGTGGAAGTATAGGCCCTTGCATTTTCGTAACATGTATAGCCCTGGAAGCCTAAATCTTTTTCCTAATATTGTATACTTGTTCATGCCATGACAAATGTTCATCTACAATTACACCAAGGTGCTTACAACTATACTTGTTTGATCTTGTTCCCATTTACATTTTTATTAATATCATAATTATGAATTGCTGCAAGTCGGGGTGTAGAACCCATTACCATAAACTCGGTTTTTGAGATATACGAGCAAGCCAATTTTTAACATTGTTCAAATCTTCGTTAAGCATGTCAATTAAATTCTTTATGTTTTTACTTTTTACAAAGAGTGCCGTATCGTCGCGTCGGCATACATGCTTACATTCACATGTATGTGAGGTACACAGAGGAAGATCGTTGATGTAGGCCCTATATTGTAAATAATAAATTATGGTCCTAATATCGAACCCTGATGAATGCCACATATTATTACCAGCAATATTTGAAAGATTACCATTTACAAGTGTGTTGTGGGTTCTTTCATCTAAATAGCTTTTAAACCAGGTTATACAATCATTATCCATGTTAAATAATTTGAGCTTGTCTAGGAGGATACTATGGTTTACATGTCAGTATCGAAGGCCTTCTTTAGGTCAATCATCACTAGGCCAACGTAGTTACCTTTATCAATCGCCGCATACCAGTCCTCAGTGATATTAATTAGAGCAGACAAAGTAGAGTACTGGGGTCTAAAACTGCAGATTGATATTTGTACAGCATGTTGTATAATCTGCACATCCATCCACCAGCTCCACATGCACAAGTTTTGTCACCTTAGCTTTACATCCCGGAGAGGACTTTGCTAAGGAGAAAGGCGCTATAACTTGAAATAGCACAAATAGCACTCTTCTTTATCCCTTACGCGATCGCGCTATTTGTCAATTACTTTGTGTACCTAATCACACTAATAGCACTGCTATCGCAAATGTGTTGCTTTTTCCGCTTTTTCATAGGATAATTTACGTGAAAAGTATAAGGCCAAAGAAAACGGTTCTAACAGAGAACGTGTTTAGTGCGATTTATAATTTTTAGACACTTGGTATATATTTGATTGCTATTTGTGCGATTTGTGCATTTTGTGCGTTCTAAAAGTACAAATCTATTTAGGTGGGTGCTATTAATGCGCTTTTTTTTTCGTTTTGTGACGACTTTGTGTTATATTTGATGCTATTTGTGCGATTTGTGCGTTTCATGCTTCCAGGGTTACTAAGTTAATTGCTTTTTGTGCGTTTTGTGCGTTCTAAAAGTACAAATCTATTTAAGTGGGTGCTATTACTGCTATTTATGCGCTTTTTGCGTTTTGTGACGACTTTGTGTTATATTTGATTGCTATTTGTGCGATTTGTGCGCTTCATGTTTCCAGGGTTACTAAATTGATTGCTATTTGTGCGATCTGTGCGTTTTTTTGCGTTCTAAGAGTACAAATTTATTTAGGTGGCGGTGGGTGACTGTTATTTATGCGGTTTTTGGACTATGTTGCCCTGCGGGGCTCTTAATAAATTGGACCTAATAGTAATAAACCATCAATCACCTGAAATTATGCTAATGCATGAAGGGGTACGCTTTGGACTATGCACCTAAAATCGGCGCCTGGTTTCGAGTCGCAACGATCTTGACGCTACATGTTTCCGTCATACCCGAGACAGTTCATAGTATGATTGGGTATTTTGGTTTTTTTTTTTTTTTTTTTTTTAAAGACCAAAATAAAATTATTTTAATACTTAAGAATTGGTGTAAACACATTATCTGAATGGATTTGATAAAAGTTGAAGTAAGTGTCATGGACTATTTACGATTTTGAACTTTTGAAAATATAGCCCTACTTTTATTGCCACAAATTTTGATCTTACAAAATCCAAAAAAAAAAAAAAAAAACCTGAGCGTGTATCAACCTGCAGTGTGTTCGGTCTACTGCACTTCCACAGGAAGAAGAAGGAACCCTATTGCTTACGCAATGTTTTCTGCACCAATATTTACTAAAATCATTGTAATCTTGTTACATGGTCCCTGCATGGTCCGATTCCTCAAATTTTAAAGCTTTTCAAGATTTTGAACCAAAATATTGCTCATTTTTCTCATAACTTATATGAAACTTCACAGCTGAGTAAGGCCTATTTTTGTTCTGTTTGGAGATATGTATAAAAATGTGTCTAATTATATGTTAACCATAATTCATTTTACAATGTAATGACGTTGTTGTAACGTATACAACTTATACATGTACAAGGTGGCTCTGAATTCTAAAATACAAAATTGTACATAAAATCAAAACAGTTTGACCCATTCGGCTGAAGTATGAATTAAAAGCTATTAGACTTAAACCTCTGTAGTAGTGATCTTTCATATATAGCTTCATATGACCACATGATGACCCTGAAAACAAAATTTCTGTCCACCAAATATTGACAAAAAACATTTTGAAAGTTTTTAAATTTCCGTTAATAATTTTTACCAACGATGTTTACCTCAATTTTGTACAGATTTTATAAGTAATAAAACTGGTGTAGTTTTTCTTGATTTCAGCTTTTCCTAGTTTTTTCCCCTCAAACCAGAACTTTGCACTACAATTCTGAGGCTCCATTTCTGTGCAGCTTTAAGGGAGCTGCTTACCAAAAAATGCAATTACAGGAAAGCAACCTTCAGAATTTATGAATGAGAATATGACATATATAATTATGAATATTTTCATTCATCCAGTAGGTAAAACAGAAGAAATAATTAATCTAAAACTGAACTCACCGATTACAACTTTAGTGACGTTGCGACCCAATCACTGGGCCTTCTTCAGACTGTGCAGAGATGCGACTGATGGATTGGTCACGTGATAATTGACATATAGTTTGTAACATGAAGCTTTTGCATTGAAATATTGCCAAAAATAGGTCAAAAGTGTCATAATTTGTCAACAATGGAGGCAGTGGTGGGTTTTTTTACATTTTTGGACCAAAATATCTCAAAAATCAAGGAAAAATTAAAAAAATTGAAAAATGTGTTTGAGATTGGTTTGTAGATTCTAAAAAGTAAAATGGTCCAAAAATGACACCACCATCATGGTCAGTATGCAAATCCGCTTCTAGAAATATATACTTTTATTTGGATTTAATTATCCATTGCTGACCATGTTACAGAGCAAAAAATATTTCTGAAAACGAAGGTTTGACAGGACCCTACAGAGATGAGGATTTCAGAGGCTGGACGCATAATTTGTGCACATGTTAAATAGTTTGGTTTCTTTCGGCTATCTTCAGTAGATAGCCAAATGTTAAATGTTACACATTGCGTATAGTTGCATTTGTAGAAAAATGCCCTTTAAATAAAGGATTTAATTTTGAAAATCTTAATTTACAAAAGACATAATTTATTCAGTTGGAATTACATAAGTGACTTGCAAATCATTCAATGAAGGATATATATATATAGTTACAAAAATGCAGGCTCGGTGTTTTTTTCAAACTCTCACGTAAAAATTAGCTTCTCATTTATTGACCCTTTCAAACGGATATGCAGATGCAGATTTTGAAATGCCGTATAACATTTTAAGAATTAGCAATGTGTACGTTTTTGCTTTGGGTTAAAAACATCTTCATATATTTTCGACCATTCCTTATGTGTTGTTTCAACCACAATAAAAACAAAAAGTGAAACCCTGGAAGATAAAATTACTACTTGATGAGAACTATTCCACGTTAAAAGCAAACGAGAAACTATAATTAAATACATGGCTGGTATAAAACATGCACAAAGCAAATATCAATTCATCAAGATGAAGACTTGAATTCGCTTTAGCAAATTAAATTTACGCATCATTAAGTTGAACTTGAAATAATGATAGAAATGGTTAAGCTTGATGAATAACTGGAATAATAAGTGAAAGGCGCCAAAAAGCGAAGCGCTGGTTGGTCAGAAAACTACAAAAGCGAGCAATAAGATGCAGCCACCCAATGCTTCATGTCTTAGATTGGTTATCGCGCCAAGCTACTGATTTGATGCAAACCTGTTGCTTTCTGTGAATTACAAGACTGGATCAATAATACAGATGACACTATAGCTGGGATTTTTATATAATGTAGAGACAAAATATCACATCGGGGAAGTGAGTGACAAAAACGCTGGATCGTGTTCATAAAGTGATTCTGAAGAGGTTTAGGTGGAGACCTGGTTCCTCCAAAACGCAGCCAGTTCAACAAGTGTCTGGAATAAAGTGGCGGAGGCTTGTGGTATCGGACTTGCCACCTGATACCCCACAATCCAATAAGGAATTATTCATTGGTGATCAAAATAGTTCTAAGACATAAGGAAACTAACGCTTTAGAGGATTTTGTTCCTGTGCTGCAATAAAAACATTCGAAGTGAATTATATTCTGATGCGGATATTAAATAAGGATTTTCTGAATAATGCAGATATGAATCTAAACTTTTGCAACTTGACGTAATCTTAATGTGTTCAATGGGATATACTGAAACATCGGCTGCTGTCTTCCTTGCAGTGGTAAGAGTGTTCCCATTCGATTTTTATATAGCCCGCTCACTTTCTAAAACACTGTTTTAAAAATAAATATATATGCCAAATATTTTATTCTGTCAGAGTCGAATTTTTGAATAATTGTTCTTGAAGTGATACCATGTGATAAACAGACGTCCTTTTAAGTTTTCACCAATACTATGTAGCTTGATGTGAGTCAGTATTGAGTCCTAGGTACCATGTTCGTCTACTCTTATTATCGAACCTATCGTATATAGAGCGGCGTATTTCATCGAAAATCAACAATTTTAAAAGGGTCTGTATAAAGCCTATAAATAAGCAAATTTAGTCAAATCACATGAAATAAACGAGATTCAATACACATTTTCAGGAAGATGGTGTCCAATTGACTCTACATATGGATGGTCTTAATATTCGGAAAATTACTCATTTAATTTTAATCATTCATTTTCTCAAATTGAATACCATCTTTTGTACGATTGTCATGGAAACACACGCTTAATGAACCAAAACCTAAAGTAAAACACGTTTTACCACTCAAAGTATTGTTATTTAGAATGGTAATGAGAAGATGAAGAGACTTGGTAATGACATTGCTAGGGAACACTTGTTGCTGTGTTACGCTTGGACTGACTGAGTGAGAGGCTTGATTCAACACATGCCATTGAGAATGGTTTGGTGAGGGAAGCTTAGGGATGTCTGCATAGACTTCAAGGCGTTTAGAACACAATTATGAAATACAATACACTCTAAGAAATTTCCCGTAAATTTTACGGTAAAATCACTGGCAATTCGGTTGCCAACACTTTACCGTAAAATTTACAACTTTGCCGTAAATTATTATACGGTATTTTACTGTATTTTTACATGTGGCTGTTTATTTTACTGTATTTTACCGTTAAATCATATTTTTTTATGGACCTTTCCTACCTGTTTCAAAGCATAGGTGGATTTTGACACCAGTTTTAAACTTAAAATCGGATGATTTTTAGTGTCAAAATAAGCATCCCTAGCCATTCTCAAGAACAAGGCATGTTTGCAGATTGCCACACCAAGGGAAAATGTGCAGCCTTAGTACAATAACTACAGATATATATTTTATATTCAATATATATTTTCTGTGGTGTCAAATTGTCTTTTTTGCTATTAATTTACGGAACTTCCCCGTTTTTCCACATGTTTACGGTAAAATCCCGTAAAAAGACGGTCATTGCATTAAATAACTGATATATGCCGTTAAATTTACATTACGTCCGTAAATATTTTCTTACGGGATTTCACCGTTAAAAAATACTGGTTTTCTACCGTAAAAATACGGTCATTTTTTAGAGTGTAGTACATTTCGATTACTATCACCTAAACTATATTAATAGAATTTGCAGGGTTGGGTTTTACGACATTTTGATGATCAATATTAGAAAACACCTGACCAAAATTTATCGCAAATTTTCAAAAAAGTGACTGCAAAAAGTTGCCTTTGTAAAGCATAAAGATAAGAAAATTGCACCTTTTTTGGCACACACGTGGTGTGGCTATTATGTGGCTTGTGCTGATGGAAAAAAGAAAGCCTGTTTCTTCTCGATTTTTCATGATTCATAAATGTCTTGCATATTTTATTTTGATAAACTTAAAATAAATCAAAAGACTATTTAAGCCTCGAGTCATTTGATCCTCTTATTTTTGTCTTAATTTTTCCAGCCACTTTTTACGTGGACACGGCAAAGTAGATGGTAATGGAATTCAGACTGATGGAATTCCAACTTATAAACCTGAGCCTCGAATTTTAGCAAATAACAGAAACTGACAGAAACGATTTACATGTATTTTAATGTTGACAGCGTATATTATATTTCATTTTACAGGTGTCAATCTTGAGCAATGGACTTCAAAATGTAGACGGTACGTATCAATCAATCAATCAATCAATCAATCAATCAACCTCAGACGACAAATTTGTCAACTTCAGTTGATCGATAGATCAGTTAACAGAAACTGACAGAAACGATTTACATGTATTAGGGTATACCTTGGAGCTATAATTACTAATAGCCTACTAAAAAATATAGAGACCAACGTTTCGGACAGAAGTTATTTAACAAAATTTTTACATTTTATTAATTGAGAGAAATTTGCGCCTAATAGTAAAAAGCTTCTGATTTTTTTTCTGGAGGGGGGGGGGGGGCAATTTTTTTTCTTGGGGGGCAAATGCCCCCGTGGTGTCGCCAGTTGCTCGCTTTGCATCAATGAGGTCCCTGGTTCGAGTTTCGTACCCGGCGCTTTATGTGCATTTGGTCTTTCGGTCCATCATCGCTCGCTTCCACCGCAGATTTTCCCCGGACTTCCTCATGCATTCATAACTGAATTAAAAAAACATCTTGGAGCCCTGTTAAAGATAAGCTTCCTTAATACTTGGTACTAAGTACCAAGTTGGGATTCCTTGGCGAAAGCCTAATACAAGGTGATAGATAGATCAACCAATAGATCAGTGTTAGCAAAATCCGTTTCCATAAATTTTAAGACGATCGGCTTACTATACCAAAGGTATTGGAATACGGGCTGTACAAATCAAACCATACGAGCTGCGAATATCTTCAGAAACCGGGAGCTTTCGAAAACAAGGTTTCCATGTTCCAAAAAGGTTAAAAATAGTCCAAACGAAAAGAGGATTAACTTGAGACAATGACTACCTCATGTAAATAGGTGAGTGTTTGGATGACCGATGCGGTCACTGTCAATGCAGTATTATACTAGTATCAATATGAGGTGGCCATATTTGCCAATGCCAAGGCAATGCCAATGGCAATAGTCTTAGCATGGAAGTATAATTATACTAACAGGAGTTTTCAGGGAAAAAATAAATCCATTTCAAGAGGATAAGTAGAACTTAAGCCATCAATTCTATTCATCCCATCAATGCTAGGTTGGTAAAACAAAAAAATATGTTTTATTTGGATTGTCATTAATATTACAAAGAGCTAACTGAAAGAAAACTAATAAGCCAAAAATCAACTTTGTCG
>JXSR01S003440.1:0-15726 GCA_000969725.1 Ophiothrix spiculata
TTACGGCAAGTTGTAAATTTTACGGTAAAGTGTCGGCAACAAAATTGCCAGTGATTTTACCGTAAAATTTACGGGAAATTTCTTAGAGTGCATGTTGAAAAATCAGATATAATACAACGGAATCAACCTTATTCGATGAACTTATTGGATCTGTAGACACCTCCTATACTGCCGCCCCACGACAGAAGGAAGTATGGGACAGATTCATGTATTAGAGATATGAAGCAAAAAGTTTTGTGTCTTTTTGAAAACTTTCTTTCAAATTGTCAAACCATTTGCTGTTTATATTCTGTAGTTTAATATATTCTATTAAATTAGTAACAATAGTTGATCAATTAAGTTTTAATCCTCTTAAATCAATCAATAATTACTCATTTAGCATGTCCCATACTTCCTTTTGTCATGGGTTCTCACAAAATCCCCTATTCAAAGCGTGTACAAAATGAAGGAAGCAAATTTTCAACTTGTAATTTTTTAAACTTCTGACCATCTAACCATGGTAAATTTATATTCAACATCAAGATATTTGTTTAAAAATGTTATTTATGCCAAAAAACACATTTTGAAAATTTTGTCCCATACTTCCTTCTGTCATGGGCGGGCAGTATAGATGCCCAGGTAACAAAAATGAATCTTACAATACATCGTATTTGAAAATACAGCCTGAAACACACAAAGGAAGTAGGGAAGTTCAAGGGACTGAGAAAATCTCTCAGTTTGTCATGTTCAATCCGTCAATTACAGTTTTAAAAACAGGACCCTGATATACTTGTGATCTAGGTTTGCATCATTGCATGCATCATTGAAATTACAGCTGTCATATATGTTTCACCTAGACATTCTAAATAATTAATTAAGGTGAGGAAGACTTGTTTACTATTGTTTTATCTTTTCCTAACTTACCTTTATTCTTTTTTAATAACATATTGCAACACAAATTTTGATTTTCCTTTCACATCTCGGGTATAGAGCCCTTAAGAATACATAGTTTCCTTTGCTGTTTTGGTAGATATATAAATTGTAAACATAGATCAATTATATTTTGAATATCTAATACTTGCAAACATGTCTACCAAGAAATCTACCAAGAAAAGACATTTATTCGAAATGTACCCCTCCACACACCCCATACATCTCAACACACCTACATGTAGAAAAAGATAAGGGGCGAGAGTACGGTTTCACATATATAACGACGCTAGTAATTTTTAGATGTTTATAAACATATCCCTCAATAGTATTACTACATAATTGTAAACAAGCTTTTGACAAATTCATAACAATGAATAATACATTTTACTGATGTGTTCTGCCCATGTGTCCAATCATTCAATATTCCAATTTTAACTCATACTGCTGCCAGACGATGAAGGGTTCAATAGTCTTATGTCTGTTAATCTCTTTGACTCGATGATGTATTCTTAGTAATGTTAAAACTTATTTCAAATAATGTGAAAATCGGTCGTAGGAATGTGCCTTGAATCGTACGTGACCAAATTAGGTTACTCCTGAAAAGATAAATATATATACTTGCTACTTTTACATTTCTCGTGTCTACCACTAGTCGTATTATTTCTGTATTTATTTTTTACAAACGCTTTTCATACTGCTGATTGAAATGTGCCCAGAATATCCCACATATTTGTCATTTCTTCTACTTACTCTCATCAGGGACGTTGTTTGGTCTGAATGATAACATAAAGATTGTGGTAGCCTATTTTTGTACGTTTTCTGACAAAAGTACGCCTCTTATTTCAGAAGCACTATACTGGGGCCAAAAAAATTAATTGTTTGGTTGTCCTCCAAAACTTTTTTTGAGCAAGTGCGGGCGGGCGGATTTTTTTTTTTTAGTTTTTTTTTTCAAATGTAAGTCAAAGCTACAACAAATTATGGCCTCTATAAAGATGCAAATAAGTCTACTGTACCGAAAAATCTCTTTATACAAGTTTTAGAACAGTATTAAAATATAAACAAAATGAAAACAACAACATAAAAACATATTTTCTAATGATCAAAATTCTCAAAGAAAAAAAAAGAAAACTTATATAAGAAACGGTATACTTTTGAACAATAAACACTTTTTTCCAGTTTCAAAAAATAGGGACAAGCGGTGGAGGACAACCAAACAACTTTATTTGGTCTAACCGTGTGTTAAAAGCGCGACAAATATGTTTTATTTATAAAAAAAAAATCCTGTCCGGTTTTGCAGATACGTTTTAGGTAATTTAAATAATACACATAATACCAAAACCAAACCCAAAGATGATATTTTCTTGCAATTTTAATACATTTAAGCATGTTGAAAGCAACGTTATATGCATTCTATATTTTGTTGAGTCTGATCTGTTGACAAGAGACAGATATTCCGGAAAGAGACCTTCATTAAAAATTCTTAGTATCAAAACAGTCTTGGGAGTTAAGGCACAAAATAGCTACACAATTTTGATTCTTCCTTTGATAAATCCTTTCATTCAATCATTCTTTCAATACTTTATTTCAACACGGTAAAAATCAATTCAACAAAGTTGTTCTTCCATTAATTCGTATAAAACAACATTAAACATCTAAACTACAAAATTAACAAGAATTTGTTCAAGACATGTACATAAATATGAATAACACTTAAAACCATAAAACAATAAAAATACAGGTAGGTCCCATATACATTATATTGATCAATTAAAATTTAAACGATAAAACCATTAATAGACATTGAATATTGTATTTGATACATTGTATATATATACAACAGTAAAAGGTACAAATTAAGTAATACATAAACATTATAGTAGAGTAGTAAAAGGTAAAAACAATTGATATCTAAATTTTATACAGCAGTAAAAGGTAAAAAACTCCTTTAGCAAATATAATAAATACAATGAGAAATGAGAATTGCCGCTAATTGATTATTGCATGTTCATTGATATAACTACTTTTAAAACTTGATACATTGCACTTTCTTTTTAAAATTTCGGAAAGAGATTTCCATGTTTTAGCACCATGATAAGAACCAGATCTTTTCATGAAATCAGTTTTTGGCATGGGGATTGCCAAAATATTTGTAACCACGGAGGGAGTAGTTCGAAATTGTTATGTTAAATTTGTTGGTAAGATACTGTGGTGTCTGATCATTCATAATTTTAAACATGGTCGTCGCAAGATGGAATGTTTGTCTCTCTCTTCAACACTTCATGGGTGGAGATACTGTAAGGAAATAAGTGAAAATGACAAAATTGAAATCTTCAATGTCAGATTAGTATGTGACAACCTGTATGGTGAAAGTGACATGTAGCCAAACATATGATAAGGGTCAGGTGATGAGTGCCGGTGTATAATGAAACTTTTTATATCAAATAACTCATACTAGTATTTCGTATTTAGGATGTGGTTCTTTATTTGATAATTTAGGACACTCTTTTAGTCTCAAAACTAATCTCAAATGCTTCCTATATTTTGGTGAAAGATTAAAGAAAGTTAAATTACTGAATGATAACATAAAGATTGTGATAGCCTTTTTTGTACGTTTTCTGATAAAAGTACGCCTCTTATTTCAGAAGCACCTTGCATTAAAAGCACGACAGTTTTATTTTATTTTTTGTTTTATTTTACACACAAAAAAACATGTCCTGTTTTGCAGATACGTTTTAGGTAATTTAAATAATACACAAAATAACAAAACCAAATCCATTTTCATTTTTTTCTTTTGTAAAGTTTTATATAATAATCAAGATGATGTTTTCTTGCGCTTATACTATTATGCATGTTGAAAGTAGCGTAATATCATGCATTTTATATTTTGTTGAAGTCTGATCTGTTGACAAGAGACAGATATTCCGGAAAGAGACCTTCTTGACAAACTCTTGGTATCTTGGGAGTTAAGGCGACACAAAATAGCCACATAATTTTGATACTTCCTTTGAGAAATCCTTTCAACACATTATGGATGGAAATACCTACTGTAAGGAAATAAGTGAAAATGACAAGAGTTTAAATCTTCAATGTCAGATTAGTATGTGACAACCTGTATGGTGATACTGACATGTAGCCAAACACATGATAAGGGTCAGGTGATGAGTGCCGGTGTAAATAAAACTTTTTATATCAAATAACTCATATTTCGTATTTAGGATGTGGTTCTTTGTTTGATAATTTAGGGCACTCTTTTAGTCTCAAACTAATCTCAAATGCTTCTTACATTTTGGTAAAAGATTAAAGAAATAAGTGAAAATGACAAAAATGTGAATCTTCAATGTCAGATTAGTATGTGACAACATGTATGGTGAAACTGACATGTAGCAAAACATATGATAAGGGTCAGGTGATGAGTGCCGGTGTAAATAAAACTTTTTATATCAAATAACTCATATTTTGTATTTAAGATGTGGTTCTTTTTTTGATAATTTAGGGCACTCTTTTAGTCTCAAAACTAATCTCAAATGCTTCTTACATTTTAGATCAATGATATTTTGAATAAAACTACTATCTGATACTTGCAAACATGTCTATGCTTCAAAGACATTTATTTGAAATACACCCACACATGTACCCCCCCCCATCACCTCCACCCCACCCCGCCCACACACCCTCACATACACACACACCCCTATATGTAGAGAAAGAGAAGGGAGAGAGTATGGTTTCACATGTATGATGAAGATATAGTCATATTTTACATGTTCATAAACATGTCCCCCAATAGTATTACTACATAATTGTAAACAAGCATTTGACAAATTCATAACAATGAATAATACATTTTTCTGATGTGTTCTGCCCATGTGTCCAATCATTCAATATTCCAATTTTAACACATACTGATGCCAGACGACGAAGGGTTCAATAGTCTTATGTCTGTTAATCTCTTTGACTCGATATTGCATTCTTAGTAATGTTAAAACGTACTTGAAATAATGTGAAAATCGTTCATGGGAATGTGCCTTGAAACGAACGTGACCAAATTAGGTTACACGTGAAACTTATCTTAAAAACTAAGAATTAGAAAATAGTTAAGTATCTATACTTACTACTTTCACATTTCTCGTGTGTACCACTATTCGTGTTATTTCCGTATTTTTCTTTTTTACAAACGCAATTCATACTGCTGAATGAAATATGCCAGAATATCCCACATATTTGTCATTTCTTCTACTTGCTCTCATCAGGGAAATTGTTTGGTCTGAATGATAACATAAAGATTGTGATAGCCTATTTTTGTACGTTTTCTGATAAAAGTACGCCTCTTATTTCAGAAGCACTAAACTAGGGCCAAAAAAAATAAATTGTTTGGTTGTCCTCCATAACTTTTTTTGAGCAAGTGCGAGCGGGCGGAATTATTTTAAAGATTTTTTTTTTCAAATATAAGTCAAAGCTACAATAAATTATGGCCTCTATAAGTATAAAGATGCAAATAAGTCTACTGTACCGATAAATCTCTTTATACAAGTTTAAAAACAGTATTAAAATGTAAACAAAATGAAAACAACAACATTAAAAATATTTTCAAATGATCAAAATTCTCAAAGAATAAAAACTTTTTTGGAAATCTGAAAATAAGCGCGGTATACTTTTGTACAATACAAACTTGTTTCCAGTTTCAAAAAAGAGGGGCAGGTGGTGGAGGACAACCAAACAACTTTTTTTGTTTGGCCTAACCGTGTGTTAAAAGCGCGACAGTTATGTTTTATTTAAAAAAAAATCATGTCTAGTTTTGCAGATACGTTTTAGGTAATTTAAAAAAAAAAAAAAATAACAAAACCAAATAAATTTTCTTTTTTTTTCCTTTTAAATAAAGTTCTATATATAAAACAAGATGATATTTTCTTGCGCTTATACTTATATGCATGTTGAAAGCAGCGTTACATGCATTCAATATTTTGTTCATTTTTGTTGTCTGATCTGTTGACAAGAGACAGATATCCCGGAAAGAGACCGTCTTGACAAATTCTTAGTATCTTGGGAGTTAAGGCGGCACAAAATAGCTACACAATTTAGATTTTTCCTTTGATAAATCCTTTCAACACTTTATGGGTGGAGATGCTGTAAGGAAATAAGTGAAAATGACACAAGTTGAAATCTTCAATGTCAGATTAGTATGTGACAACCTGTATGGTGACACTGACATGTAGCCAAACATATGATAAGGGTCAGGTGATGAGTACCGATGTATAATAAAACTTTTTATATCAAATAACTCATAATTTCGTATTTAGGAGGTGGTTCTTTATTTGATAATTTAGGGCACTCTTTTAGTCTCAAACTAATCACTGAAATGCTTCTTACATTTTGGTAAAAGATTAAAAAAAGTTTAATTTCTTGATAAATGATGAAGAAAAACAATTAAATTTTAAAGTGTAATAATTTGCATTCCAAGAGCGTAATCGTACGAAAAATACTGAATGTATGTTTCTGATGCCACATAAGTGTAAAAATACTTTTATTTTTTCAGGTTAATCTGGTTTATATTTATAACAGGAACAAATTTGTTACCTACATATCAAAATTAATAAAATAAAGTTAATGCAGCATTTTAGGTCATTAATAAATAAGGCATAGTTTTAATTTAATTTAAAAGAGCTAACTGGTTACCAATAGACGTAAACCGGGTAGTCTGTATTTCTTCGTCTTATAACTGTCTCTGTGGGTTTCCCGTCTCCTATGATTTTCGTTGCTATTCAACTGTACACTCTAAAAATTATTTTACTCTTTGTTGAGTAAAAAGGTCACAGCTCATTGTTGAGTAAAATCTTACTCAACATTGAGTAAAATCTTACTCAACATTGAGTAAAATCTTACTCGGTTAAGTCAATACTACTCAATGTTGAGCACATCTTATGGTTTATTCAGAGTCTTGTCGATATGCATCGATCGATGCCCATCGACTCGCAGTCTTTACACGCGCTATGCACAAGGAATATCGCTTATACAAGACTGCGCGTCGACGGGCATCGATCGATGCATATTGACAGACTCTGAATATACCATTACTCAACGTTGAGCAAAGTTTACCCAAGGTTGAGCAAAGTTTATCCAACGTTGAGTAAGATTTTACTCAACAAAATGAGCTGTGACCGTTGAGTAAGTTTTTACTCAACAAGAGTAAGATAATTTTAAGAGTGTAATAAAGTGAGGTGCAGGATTTTATCTTTTGATGCGCAATAGCCTTGTAACTCCCGTTGTAACTATGGGAATATACGCTGTATGTTTATAGACTGAGCACATAGGGTTTAGCGTTATGAAAATTTCTAATATTATCACAATGTAAAACGATAGAAGAATGTATCGCTGATATACATGATCGCTGTAGTATGAATCAGAAAAAAGGTGACTATTAATTCAGACATTCATCAACAGCATAATGTTATAATTTGTCAATTTCAAATAGGAAGACTAACAGACATTTATATTCAGGCAAAATCAGCTGTTTTCGTGTCATGTGTGCTTCCAACAATGAGTATCAATTGGTTTATTTTGGATTCTGGCTATCTAACCAAGTCTTCATGAAAATTTGATGCAATGAATCTTCTACTCACTGCATTACAGTGCAGCTCTTTATGAATGTCAGTTGACCTTTTGTGTTATTTTTGGCTTATTTTCACGAGGAGTGTTTCAGTATATTGGTGATTTTTTTATTAATTACATTCGTTAACAGCATGTTGAGATTTAAACTTCGCTTGACTTTAGAGAGTAATGGGTTTTTATTTAGATGAAATGGAACTGTATAAATCAAGATCATTTTACATACCGGGTATAGGCTTACATAGCTTAAAACTTGCATTGCCTGAAATTACTAGTTCAATAAAGATCGTCTTTTATACTTGTTACACATAAAAGTTTAGAAATAGCAACACGTCCTTTTAACAGCTAATAACTATATTGTGGTCTATGATTTTGATCAAAATATCTTAAAAGCTGGAGAATATCTTTTTAAAGTTAGCATTTACTATCAAATTGCCTTACAACGACAGGTGTTTCCTATATGTGGATTGTGTTTGTGAACACTATAGAAACTAAAAAACGAAGAGTTTAACAGACACACTATAGCAATAGAGAAGGTTTATCGGTAAAGACAAAAACTTGAGGTATATGGCAAAGTCACGTAAATGTAACATGTGTTATGATCATCTATGGCAAAGTCACGTAAATGTAACATGTGTTATGATCATCGTACACTTAAAGAGATACAATGCGTCGAATTGATTGGTGAAAGTGTAATCATTGCAATATGTTATTTTATGCCATGTATCTGAAGGAAAATACTTTGCTTTGAAAAGATAATTCTCACTACATTTTGAAAATATTTTACTTCTTGAATATATATATCATAAGTTAATTGATTTTGTATTGATAAGGTTAATTCTATACATATACGTATTACCAACTTAGATCAACGATAGATAAGATCTGGATGTATAATAGGGTATAACTATAAGTGACAAGAGAAACCAAACTTAGTTTGTGTGTTTTTCTTACACGTGTAGACCTGTCAAACAATAGGCATAAGTGACAAGAGGAAAAAAAAATTCTTCTTTTTCTGTCAATAGTACGAAAAGTAAACTCACAAGAAATAGAAACAAAATAACAGAACAACTAAAAAATCGGTTACTCCCTAATTCAGTAGATAAACAAACTCGAAGTAAAGTAAGCACATTCGTGATTTGTCATGTACGTTTTAGCCAAAGATCTTTGTTTTAGCACACATTGAGATGATTTCGATATGATCTCAAGGAGTTTTCACATACTAAGATTCTAAACAATGAGATTAACAGATAGAAAACAAGACAGCGGCTGGGAGGCTATTGAACCCTACCCAGTCTGGCAAATATACGAAATAAAGTGGAAAATTGAAAGATTGGACACATGGGTAGAACATAGCAGAATAATGTATTATTCATTGTTATGATTGTGTCAACTACAATTTTGTAGTAGTACTAATATCAGATATGCAAAACATGAAACAAACAATTGCTGAGTATCATCTTGAATTAAACCTAACAAAAGTAATAATATAGCCTATGGGGTTAACAATATGGAAACAGACGGACTTGGACAATGTTTCATATGGACATGATGGAGAATGGGCAAAAAAACGTGAATGATGAGTTTGTCAAAACTGAAGGTTTCTACAAATTGGTGATGTTGATTGCATCAATACATGCAAATTCCAAAAGAATACTTATTGATTTTAAATCAACTTTGAACATTGGATAGACCTTGTATAAGGAAATTTTATAATTACAATTTACTTATTGTAAAATTTCAACGGGATATTTATTTACCAACAATAACGTAAGAAGCAATTGATTTCCCAAGTCTCCTGATGAGTTTTTTTTTTCTTCTCCCAATATGTAAGTTACCTTAATTAGGAAAAGGCAGAACCAACAGTCAAGAAGTCTTCTGTTACCTAAATTAATACTTTGTTGAATGTGTAGATTAAACTTTTAATTTCATTTATATATTAAAAATTCATCGGTGCAAGCCTAAATTACCGGTATAGGGGTAATCCTTATTTCCACAGGGTTATCCGCGATTTCCGATGTTCCTTGGTGGTTTTGACATGATTAGGCCAAATAAAAAAGGTTTGTCCAAAGCTTACGAGTTTCTTGAACGTTATTGCAGTCAAGTTAGCACAATCGGTAAGGCGCTCGCTTGCGGTGCAGAAGGTCTCGAGTTCGAACCCCGCCGGTGCCAAAAGTTGAGTGTGCTTGAAATTCCCCTGGACAAGGACCTAACTGCTAATTGTCTCGTGGAAACCGGTACGAAACTCGGGGAGCTGATCCGGGCAGCGATGGTCGTATGTGGGCTGATCAAGGTTCAGCGCCCCTAGAGGTTGTCGCAGAACCTGAAATGATGCTTGGTGTGGAATGAAGCTTACTTGGGCCACAGTGGTCAGCGAACACCTGTAAAGTGTGCAGAGGCCGAGTGAAATTACAAATCTGGGAGGCATAGCGCACTATAAATCCCCAGTATTTATTTATTTTTTAAATGTGGAATGCATTTTTTATTCCCAATTTAGGTGTTTGTGGTATGTCAGCAGTGATGGTTTGAGAAAGTTTTTTCCATTATGTTGACATTTCTTAAAGACCAATCATACATTGTGGTCACAAACAACGTAAACATGTATTTTATTTCAATCATGTTTACGAATTTGACTTTGGTGCGGAAAAATATGATTTTCAAAAAAAAAATCTAGAAAAAAATCTCAGAAAAATAAAATTGTGGCCTTATTGATTTTATTTCTGACAAATGAATCCATCATGGTGTTTGTCAAGCTCCGTTGCTAGATGTATTAAGCAATGTGTTTGTCAAGCTCCGTTGCTAGATGTATTAACATTAGCGTGATTAAGGGTTTGGACTCTATTAAAGAAGAGGCTTTTACCAAGAAATGTGTAGGTATTTAGAAAGCAGAGCCAGTGGACACCTGTCTTTGATTTCAGTAAATTCAACATTGAAAACAAATGAAAAAGATGAGTAGGGTATAAAACTTTTCAACATGAATATAGCATTGAGATAAACATGTAAATTCATTTTAATCACTTAAACTTACTGTCAGTATGTATAACACTGGTTAATTGATATTGGAATAAAATATATATCCTTTTCAATTTATGAATCACAGAAACAATTAAATCAGTTTATTAAGAAGAAATGTGGAAATGGAGAATGCGTGATCCAATTGACATTTATCATCAAGTTTTACTCATTGCAGGTGACATTGTTTAAATTAGCTCTATATTCAGCATTTGTGTTAGCCAAAGAAAACACAGTTTATCACTACACTGTTAAAATAAAAAAGTAATTGCCAATAAAGTTCAAACTTTTTTACGGCAATATGGTGTACGAAATGTACATTCAAAAGAGTTTTGTTGCCGCTTTTAAAATAGATGACTTAAAGAAGTTAAGTACACTTGTTAAATGAAAAATGAGGATGTCAATTTTTCCCTTTTTTCAGTTAATCTAAATGACAACACGTAAAATTATTGGTCGCAGCTATTATGTTCAAAAATTTAAAGGTATACTTTAGGTCCCATCAAACATTTTACCCATGATCCGAACCTAACTCACTAACTATAACTCGACCCAAACTCACTAACCATGATCCGATCTTAACCAAACCCTGACCCTAAACCTGACCCTAGTCCTAAACCGTAACCCAAAAATTTTGGATGGGACCTAAAGTATACTGGTCCATAAAAATTATCAAAGTAAATGTCATCAGTGAACAGCCCAGAAATCAAAAACGAGAAACTATTCGTCTGTCTCAAAATTCTTCACCATAAACCTCACTTCAATTCAATATCCTGCTTTGTTTCTCTGATACAGAAAAAGGGCAATAAAAGTACTTAAAAGTTTCAGAGAAATGTGGCCATTTGAAAGATTCTGTAAAAGTTTCTCTGCATGCTATGACATACTTGATATGCAGTATGTTTGTCTGTACCAGAAATTAATTATTTTTCAATGTCAGGGACAGCTCTGGAGCACACGGGTGCACAGTAATATAATTGAACTTTTATCAGCATGCAACAAATTTCTAATCATAAAGTTAATGTCTGGATTTTTATATTAAAAAATATGTTGAGACAGCCATAAATTTTGCAACCATGTGTAATAACGAACAGTGAAATATTGTAATGAAAACGGGGGCCGATCTTGTAATAATCTCAAAACAAATATGATCACAAAATATTAAGTGAAAGTAGGGACCGATCTTGTAATAATCTCATAACAAATATGATTACAAAATATTAAGGGAAAGTATATTGATTTTGAGTTATCCCCGTATCTATTCTACAAACATACAGTTAGTAAAATAAAGTCAAAACAGAATTAGATCAAAACCTAGATTCCATTTTAAATATTCAGGAAATATGCCAAATTGACTCATGCTGCTTGAACCCATCAATCAAACTTTCTCTATTTAAATACAGGACTTGATGGACTTCCATTCAATACGGAAGGATGACTAGAATATTTTAGAGTTACAAGTATTTATCAGTGTGGCTACCTCTTAAGTCAGATTCTTTTATCCGTTTACGGTGCGGTTCGTTTTGAACTGTAAGGGTACTGGTCCGTAAAATTTAAATACCATGATTGAATGGTATCAGGTTGAAGTTGAGATCCAATATCACTATTGATATTGTGCAAAACGCATCGCAACCGCACTGCAAACGGATAAAGAGAATCTGGACTTTAGAAAATTTTAATTATTTTAGAAAAACAATACAATGGAGAAATTTAAGCATAAGATACATTATCAAAAATCATGACCGAAAGCTGACAATATGAAGAATTTAAGTAGGCCTAAGTTAAGTAAGAAACTCAAAACTTTAAAATGTCCGACTGTTCCGCTGATTTGTATTAATCATATGAATATGTCACATGACAAAAGTGTAAAAAAGTCTTACCTTTCACATGTTTCAAGATAAATCTCAGTATAGTAACGCATTAAAGATGTTTATCTGCAATGCATTATTGTTCGAGCCTCTATCCTGAGAACCTTAGAATTTGTATTCATCACAACAGAGCACACGCAGCACAGACCTGAGTCTGGCAGGAATATATACACCATTCTTGCGAATCCAGTTTGGTGAAAAATCATTCTATTAGATATTCTTCTTTATTCAGACAGGGCCAGCACGCACGATTCCGTCGGAAATAAGCCTGTTTAGCATTATGGTGCTTGTTTTTGACTTTGCAGTAGATGTTTACCCTTCAAAACAAGCCATCCTGTGAACTATTTAAAACTATTTCAACTCGACGGGCTGCTTGTGTAAATGGAACTATAGAACAGGAATGAAACCGATTCCCAGTTGGCAAGGTGGTGCGCAATGGGTGATGAGTAAAAACAAGTGAAAGAAAACACTCGTACTTGGAAGGCTTATTTACCTTTGGGTATTCAATTTTATCATTAATGTTGAAACAAGAGTGGATTTCTAGAAGTGACTTTTTGCGAAGAAGATGTAGTGAAGTTGTTGAAATATTGACCAAATATTGACATTCTGTGCCAAACTGAGTGTTACTGCTACAAGGTATTCATCAAATGGTTTTTATTTTCAGTACAGTACTTAAAAGTGCTTGCTTGTATAGTACAAATGACCTTAAAGTACATTTCAAAACTCATAGGCCTGTATTTTAATCTCAATTAATGATATTCGTATTTTAAAAGCATATACAAAGGACCAAAATACCCTAAAAAACAAAAACAAAATCGGATAAATCGTTTCAAAAATTTTCTTTTTTATTCTATCTGTCAAAATTTCAAAAACAAAGTTCTCGAAGAAAATCTTTGTATGAAATTTTGCTCACCCTTGCATATTGTAAGTACAAACATTACTAAAATAAAATTTGTTATAAATAAAGTTATTCGGTTACGATTTTATGAGCAATACAAATATATTTTTTTCTTTTCTAAAATTGCGAAAAATGCATTATGGAAATATAATATAATCTCCTCTACGAGTAGTTAACGTCCATATGTTTTCAAGTTCGAACATTACACATTCCGGCGTTGCATTATAATCCTTGTAGAAGAGATTATTTTTCATGGAAGAATTTTTTTTTCATGCTCGGCAAAAGTTGATTTGTTGAAGCATATTTCAGATGCAAGTTAAAAGAATGAGAGTAAAGTAAAGAACTTTGAAGTCGACCTACATGTGTGTCATTTATTGTATACCCGATGTAGCTTGGGGTTATTGTTACGAAATGAGTTACTTTTGTTTCAGGTTCCATAACAACTATCAACAGACGTTCATTTTGCTATCAATGTAATCCACTCCATAATAGGTACGATTTGTCATTCAATACGATAAGATTTATTGTGACTGACATGGGAATCAGACTTGATCATCTTTTTTTTCACGACAGCATGTTGAGTACGTAACCATACTTTATTGAATACAGTTGAATGATCTCTTAGTTACATTCCAAAATACCCTAAATTTGATGGATGTTTGAGAAAGGTTGAAATCAATAAACATGTTTTGGGGTTAATTTCGATTTCAAAAACACAATTGTATTTTTATAAGAAGTAAATTTAGACAAATTTATCGCTAACCTGGAACGTTTCTGTTTGCTCAACCTGCGTCCTCAGCAGCTGGTATGGTTCCCGGGATATGGCATTGTTGTCTCATTTGTTTTTGACTGGATACACTACAAAATTGTGACGTTACAGATGTAAAATGACGTCATAATTATTATGAAATGCCCGTCTGTCTAAAATAGGAAGCGAATTCAGTCTTTTATCCCGACAAATGTATGTGCTTTCGTGATACTCGTAAAATATCCACTCGAGTATATCATTTTGTTTTTCAAAATAAATATCTAAGCAATATTTTATTAAATCAAATATTAGTAAATCTCTACAGATAAAGATTCAATTGAAATGTTTTTATTTTCACGTTTATATGGACTCGTGTGATCCATAGCGGACCTTGACATTGAAAAGCAATTAATTAACCAGCGGAACACCTTTTAATAACCGGCGCAGACAAATACGGCATGATCAAATATGTCATAGAATGTAGAGAATCTTGACAGATTCTTTCACAAATTTTCTCATTTCTTTGAAACTGCTAAGTCACTACATAACTCTTTCCTGTTTCAAAGGAAATAAAGCAGAATATAGAATAGAACTGCTGAGGTCCCGGGGCTGAGGCATATGTTGAAGGATTTTGAAGCGGACAAACACATTTCAGTTTTAAACAAGACAAAATAAAGTTTGATGAAATTCTAGGACATATTTGAAATGCTTACAGTTTGTCTAACAAAATATTTTTTCCAATAAGTAAGACAAACTGTAAGCATTCCAAGACATATTTGAAATGCTACAGTTTGTCTAACAAAATGGAAAAAATATTTTAATCTTTGATCGTCACATTTTTTATTAAGCACGTGCACAGAACTTTTTTGACACACTTCAAATCAGATCGTATCTATTCCATCTATTCACATTATATAAGTTAATACATATAAGGCTGAATCTGACTCATACGTATGTCGTGTTGAATGACTGCGCTATATAATAACTAATAGCGCTATTTTACCGAGTGTCACCTGCAATAGGTAAAAGTTAACGATAAAGGTAAATTTTAGATCACGCATTCTTCATTTCCACATTTCCTCTTTACAATTTGGTTCAATTCTAAATGTGACTCATAAAATGGAAAAGGTTAACTCTCTATTTCTACAGATCACAATTCTTCAAATTGACAGTAACGTTTCAGATCAGAATCAATTTTCTTATTTGAAAAAATCTCCACATTTGTACCCATGTTGAAAAATCTGATATAATACAACGGAATCAACCTTATTCGATGAACTTATTGGATCTGTAGACATCTCCTATAGATACCCAGGTAACAAAAATAAATCTTACAATAAATTGTATTTGAAACTACAGTCTGGACCACAAAGGAAGTTCAAGGGACTACAATCTCAGTTTGTCATGTTCACACCGTCAATTAAAGTTTTAAAAACGGGACCCTGATATACTTGTGATCTAGGTTTGCATCATTGCATGCATCAGTGAAATTAAAGCTGTCAGATATGTTTGACCTAGACATTCTAAATAACTAATTAAGGTGAGGAAGACTTGTTTACTATTGTTTTTTCTTTTCCTATACTTACCTTTATTCTTTTTTAATAACATATTGCAACACGAATTTTGGTTTTCCTTTCACATCTCGACTATAGAGCCCTTAAGAATACATAGTTTCCTTTGCTGTTTTGGTA
>JXSR01S003441.1:0-11474 GCA_000969725.1 Ophiothrix spiculata
CGGCAACTGTGCTATGCAAAAATTGATGCCTGATTTGTCTTTATTAGTGGGAGTAAATGATGAAATCAGTCAAGTGTGACATACAATAAAGTTAATGGGAGGATTTTGAAACATACTTTACTGTAGAAATCTATAGTACTGGTAATAATGGATACAAAAAGCCTTTTTTCCGCTAAACTAGACAAATTTTTTATAAATCCAAAAATTTAAGTTAATGTGATTTTGTCCCTTAACAGCTATACTTTTCAAAGGAGACCCCAGGAGTAGAGTGGACCTCAGCTGGTCCCCATAAGTAGGACTTGGGCCCTTCCAGGGGGTCATAATGTCAGACCTTTGCTTATTTTGGGACTCACTTATACCCTGAGTACAACATTTTACTGTTATATTACCATTTGAAATTACCATCTACTTTGTTGATTGCCTACTTCATCATCCATCATAATGGGACAATTTGACACCTTAACTTTTGAAATTGGGCAAAGTTGAAGATTAATTATTACAAAGGATTTATAAAGCGCTCAACAAAGAACACAGCACTGATAACATAAATATATACATGAAAATACAACAGTACGAACAACAGCATTATGCTGAAAAGAGGTGAGTTTTAAATGCAAGTCTGAAAGCAGGCAATGATACAGACTCTCTCAGATTAGAGGGAAGCTTATTCCACAATTTGGCAGCTGTAACATGAAAGGATGAATCCCCAGCTCGTTTATGAGAGCATGGAATGTACATCAGCTGGGTGGAATCTGAGACTTCGCCTGCATTCAGACGTGTTCTTATCACTCTGCAATGAAACAAATTCAGCCAAGTACGATGGCGCAATGTTATTAATGCACTTGCACACATAAAGTACAACTTTGAAATAAATCCTGTCTTTGACAGGTAGCCAATGGAGGGATGCAAGCAGGTCTGCCGAGCGAGTGTCCCGTCCACACGCAAAAACAAGCTGGGCAGCTTTGTTCTGCAGTCGGTGCAATCGCATAAGATCTTTCGAGCACACATTGTACAAGAGCAAATTGGCATAGTCAATGCGGGACAGGACAAGCACTAGGACAGTACTGTGGCAGGCCTCCTGTATAATGAAACGTTGGATGCGCCAAAAATTTCTGATATGAATGTTAACAGTTTTCCAGATGTTGCTTATGTGCGAAGACATAGTAAGAGAAGAATCAAAAGTGACACCAAGATTTTTTACACACAAAGAATGGTAACTTCTCCAAGGCTTAGATTTTACCTTTTGTTTGTTCTTTGACCCCAAAAGAAAGGTCGGACAATGAGGTCTCCATTGACACTTTTGATTGCTGTTCCAAGACGTACAATTTGACATCTTAACCTTTGAAATCGGACAAAGTTGAAAATTTGACCCCAAGGGAAAGGTCAAACGATGGGGTCATTATTGATACTTTTGATCACTGGTCTAAGACATGGTCTAAGACAAAAATTAATTTGACACCTTAACCTTTAAAATCGGACAAAGTTGAAAATTTGACCTTAGACCCCAAGGGAAAGGTCGTAGGCCGGGGTCACCATTGACACATTTGATCGCTGCATGGTCGAAGAAAAAGAATTTGACACCTTAACCTTTAAAATCGGACTGAGTTGAAAATGACCCCAAAGAAAAGGCCGGACGATGGGGTCACTATTGATACTTTTGATCGCTAGTTCAAGATGAATAATTTGACACCATAACCTTTCAAATCAACAAATTTGACCCCAAGGGAAAGGTCAGAAAAAGTTGAGAATTTGACCTTTCTTTTGACCTTTGACCCAAAGGAAAAGGTCGGACAATAGGGTGACCATTGACACTGAGCACAATTTGACACCTTATCCTTTGAAATTGGACAAAATTGAAAATTTGAACTTTTTTTGACCTTTGACCCCAAGGGAAAAGTTGGATAACGGGGTCACCATTGACAATTTTGATTCTAGTCCAAGACGAAAATTTGACAACTTAACCTTTGAAATCGGACAAAGTTAAAAACTTGACCTTTGAGGGAAAGGTCGTAGGACAGGGTCACCATTGACACATTTGATCGCTGCATGGTCCAAGAAAAAGAATTTGACACCTTAACCTTTGAAAATCGGACAAAGTTAAAAATTTGACCTCAAAGGAAAGGTCGGACGATGGGGTCACTATTGACACTTTTGATCACTGGTTCAAGATGAATAATTTGACACCTTAACCTTTGAAATCAGACAGGTGGTTCAGGAGATGCAAGCTTTTCATTATTTTTCCATATTGACCTCATTGACCCCTACATGACCTTTGACCCTAAAGACTTGTGCATATGTACTGTTCTTATATTTTTATTTCTCTTGCTATATGATTGAATCTTTTTATTCTAAAACAATTTTTGATTTTCTTTTTTTTGAAATTTCAGATTTAACAGTAAAGTGTCACCTACTACTATGGCTGCAACTTTCCTTTACGTCATAACCATCCTGCCATGGTTTCACGTATCAAGCACCAATCCACCAGATGAGAGGCAGTCTTCAATGGCATGTAATAATTGTTGTCAGGGGGTAGCAGGTGTACCAGGCGTACCTGGGGCGGCGGGCATACCAGGTGCCCCAGGGGGCTTTGGCCTTCCGGGGCCCTTGGGGCCAAAAGGCGAATCTGGCATGCCCGGAATATCCATTAAAGGAGAAAAAGGAAATGCTGGAATATCCATTAAAGGAGAAAAAGGAAATGCTGGAGTGGTAGGGCCGTCTGGGCCCCGTGGCGAGCTTGGTTTGCAAGGGTCTCCGGGGAAGGTAGGTCCCATGGGCATAAGAGGGTCCCGTGGTGCAAACGGATTGGATGGTACAGTCGGAAACCAAGGTTTGAAAGGAGAGAAAGGGGAGGCTGGAAGCACAGCATTTGCTGGATTCACTGTCGCCAAGACAAGCAGCCAAAGAGGTGGCGGGATTGTTACCTTTGACACAGTGATCACTGATGTTGCTGGTGAATATGATACCAGTACACACAAATTCACTTGCAGCGTCCCTGGATACTACTTATTCACCATCAACGCGGGTTCACAAGGAAGTGAACATCCTTGGATACAACTGGTGCATAATGGCAATCTAATTGTTCATGCATATGATTATGGTACAACTCAGAATATGGCCTCTAACTCTGCACTTATTCTTTTGGCAGTCGGTGATCAAGTATGGATGAACAATGGTCATAGCAATGAACAAGTATATGCACACTCAACTTTGAGAGTAACTACATTTACAGGAATTCTGCTTCATGCCACCACCTAAATAATCTTTGTGTATTATGCCTGGATTTAATTTCAAGCTGGAGTGTTTCCTTTTCACAAATTTTAATTTGGATGATAATTTCATTAGAATACATACAGCAAGTATTAGATGTGTTGACACACTAAAATTACTCAAATGTTTAAATTCATAATACAATAAAGTTATATGGACCTAAAAAATCCTGCTATTTCATGCTTGACAGATCTGTTTCGTAAGGGCCATGGAGACACTCACTCATCAGAAACAAAATGTAGAATGAACTTGATACAAATACAAAATATATTCCAAACTATAAAAACAATTATATTTAATAGCATATGAATAGTCAATTTGTCACATGGTGATTGATCCAATGTCAAACATGTATGATTGATGGAACTATACTGATATAATCTTATTCGCATATTAAGGTATTGATCACAAAATTGAGGGAATAGCTATGATTTTAATAAGCATCAAATCGAAAATATGCTCCAGCCAGATGCCTCAAATTTGACTTTTCTGACTTGTGCAGACAACGGTAAGCTGTTGTCGATTAGTTTACATATAGTCTCCCCTAATCCAGTTAACAAGTTTCATTAAATTTAGCCCATAGCAGTTTCCAGGATATGTGAATTCGACCACTTTTTGCATAAATTATATCATTTAGGTACTTTTAATTTGGATTGTAAAATTTGCTAATTAAAATTAGCAAATTTTACAATCCAAATTGCAGCTGGTGAAACTTCAATTTTAGGCCTAACTAGTAACTTTAATGAAGTTCAATTTTACAGTTTTACCAAATTTGTCCATAAATCTTGCAAAATAGTTAGCATGTTTATGCCAAAGCCACAGCTGTTAAAATTTCAGGTCTGACCCTCACCTAGTCAACAACTATTAGGAATATACAGTAAATATGGTTTCATAGATTAGCTCCAAACAGAAACCATGGACGATGGAAGGTAAAAGTCGGATGGGGCACTGATACATGAATAGCTGTGTCTCTCCTTGAATATTTATTCATGCAAGGCATGATATCAAAACATATGCCATCATAATACCCTTGATTAGTTGGTTACCCTTATTTTGTAATACTTAACTATGTTAAGAAAAATATTTCTTAAGACATATCCAGTTTACGTTTTGGAGTTATGATGTTTTGAAACCTACTTGGCTGGTTTGTAGATCACATATGATGTGATGACAGCCAGTTCCAGTGTTTTTAAATAGTACCTGTATGATGTGGTTGTATAGACCATATCTATAATTGACATTCTTCTGCCATTGATGGGGTAAATCCACAGAAGGGGGAAGGGAATCGGAACTCAGAACAAGGACAAGTATGATAAATACACTACTTGATCTCGCTCTGAGTTCCGTTCCCCGTCCGATTCTGTGGATTTACCCCATCAACGGCGGAAGTATGTCAATTATAGATATGGTCTATACGACCACATCCTCCAGGACTATTTAATCTTCAACCAACCATATCATAGACAGAAAACTCCAAAACGTGAGTAAACTGGATATGTCGTAAGAAATATTTCACTTACCACCATGATCTTCTTTAACCTTTGAACTTGCATGATGAGCCAGTATAACGGCTCTCGTGTACATGCACCTCAAACACGATGAGCCAGTTTACCAGCTTTTAGGTCATGTGTCAGAAACTTGATGTTCCTGTCAACTGGCATGGGTAGTTACAACTTTCAATGGCTTCATTTACATCAGGAGACATCAATGAAGCTTTGAACCCATGGTTGGTGTGTTAATTATTTGACTTTTTTTACCCGGCAAAGGTGAAAAATTCCTCAAATTTTCCTAAGTTTGATTGCAATTTTCAACAATATACTGTATTGACTATAAAGTAAATATTGGTATATTGGTCGAAATAAATAGTATTCTTTTTTGAATGCTGGTTATTGGAACAATTCAGACTACTGTTAAATATGAAAAAGTAAAGCATTGCAAATGAAAATCAGAGTATAAGTTTAGGGGTTATATTGTGTTTTTCAACTTTTGGGTTGGCCCGGGTCAGTGGTACAGATACATGTGTAATGGCCAGGGTTCAAAGGATTCAAACCAGTGTACTTGTGCACTTGACTTGTGATATATAAATGTAAGAAAACAAAACACATCTAGAATCACTTACTGTTCTTCCCATATTTTGTACATATTCTCTGTCCAAGACTTCTTGTGATATAATAAATGTAAGAAAAACAAAGACATTTAGAATGACTTACTGTTCTTCCCATATTTTGTATGTCTTCTCTGTGCCAACCTTCTTTGTTGCTTCTCTCAGTCCGTATGGTGCTGAAAATTTAGGATGTTATGCCAAAAAAAAAAAAAAAGTTTACATTTCTATTTATCAAGAATGAGTGTTCCATGCATATCTACTGCATTATTATTTAGAAATGATCTAAATAGCTTGGTTGTACTGTAAGATTTCTATTTTATTACTCTAAATTCTTGCTTTTGGAAATGTATTTAGTAATCTCCGTACATACCAGAAGCATATTAATAAATTGCCTGTTATATCATTATAAAATCAGTAGTGGAAACATAATTTTGAACCATGTTATCATTTGGCTATTGTTTAAAACATTAGAGATCTAAAAGGTGTATTAATATAGATGCAGATTTCATAAATAGTGAAAATTCAAAAATATGTTTGCACCCGTTTTGCTTGAGCAAATTTAATGCACACTGAAAGCATGCTTTACTAACGTGTTTGGTTAATGCGCAGTATCGCATTGCTGAGTAATATATACATGAGAAATTATACAGATACAGATGTGCCATTAAAGTAATCAAATTTTATTTAAAAATTCAGATTTTTGTAATTTTTCTTGAAAACTAATATGGTGACCCTATTTTTAAAATCAATGGAGCATTTATTATTTTACAAGGACATAACTTTGGTGACATTGCGGTTGTATGTTGTCTAAATTAATGATTCCAACAGAGGTATGTACACTTACGGTCAGTAATAATGGCATCAAACATGGGTTGTTGCCTCCACACATTTCTGGAGAAGTCTGTGATTAAAACATCAATGTAATGATTCTCCAGCCCATACTGCCTCATGTTGCTTCGGATATTCTCATCATCCCCTGAAACATTGGACAAAAAGAAAATAAATAAATAAATCTAGTCAAGACTTCTTGAGACTGATTTATGATTTGAATCAGAAGTTTGAGCAAAAGCTTGAACCGGTTTCAGAATCATTGTTCCTTTAATAGATGGACAGACACAAGAGAAGATATTGAGTGCATCCCATCATGCATTGCTTATTATGGGATTGTTTATATCGGCAATTATGTGAGTAGTTAGTGTTGAAATGACCTTAAATCATTGTTAATTGCAAAATCTTAATATAAATTTTGCCCATAGGAAGCATTGCATGATGGATACACATGTTTTTTGGCAGACAGTATAATCAGAAATTTTCAAAAAGAAATGTTTTCTAGATTAGACGATGAAAGGTATAACAAGCCTAAATATTATTTAGTTCACTAAAATCCTTCTACAGGTATAAAACTAGCTGTTTTCTTTAGTAAACTAACTAATATTTACAATGAGGCTACGAAGTGTTTACGGCTTCATACCGGGTTGAATTCAGCGGACACCAATTGGATACTGGCCAATGACCGACCGGTGTCCAGACAGTGTCCGTGCAGAGACCGGGCGGTGTCTGTGAGCCGTAGAGACACCGGAAGCATGCTGCAAGAATTTAATTCTGAGTTAAAACCTTGAGGTTTGTATACGATGTCTTCAGTTATGGTCACATAACCACCAGGCATCACAAGCATTCACCAGTGTCATACCGATGTCACACTGGTGTTGCCGCTTTGTGGCGCTGCGGCGTTGTGGCTTCCTTCGGCTTATATGACCATAGCATAACTAAGGAACTTTAAAATCCCTATTCATGATCCTGAGAAACAAACTTTTCATCCTGTTTTTCTGGTAGCTAGTTCATTTTTACTTTTGAGTCTTACATTCTTAATTGCTGTGATGAATGTGGAGTGGTTTGTGACGGTATATAACAGATTGAAAAATTTTTAGAATGTCATATACCGCTAGGGACCATTCCACTTTTACCACAGCCCTATTTTTGTAAACTGGGGGGCGTTGAAGGATCATTTTTCGTTTGCTTCCAAGCATTCTCTTTGTGCGGTCAAGCGTGACCAGGACATTAAATTGCTTGCTTGTCACTCTATTACATATACACATATGACCACTTAACTTGAGCGGTGAAGTGACCTTGACCCAGGCATTGTCAAATCAAATTTTTTGACCCATTTGTGTTGTTGCCCCCTACCTGTGCAGATTACCTATCAGATCTGACCAAAAGCAACATAAGTTTCCCGATAGTTTCCTTAAAATGCCTTGTAAGATATGGCTGAATAAAGTGTTTGTGCGGAAAGACTTAAGACCGCGAATGTATCTTAGTGCACTTAGTAGCATATTACAAAATATATCGCTGTTTTTTCAAATATGGTAATAAATTATCTTCGTGGTATGATGTCAAAAGTTGACATCAGTACCCCACACTGCTGATTTTGCTAGATTTGCCTTCAGTCCTACCTGTCATTTGGTGTTTACATGTGTGCCTGCTGGACTTGCCAATTCCATGGATAACATTGAAAATGATATCAGTATCCCCCATCCCAGCACCTCCATCCCGGGCCATTTTGCCAGGAATTGCGTGCCTGCTGGACATCCCAATTCCTTGGATAATATTGTAGCTGATATCGTTATCCCCCTCCCCGCCCCTCCATCCCGGGTCATTTTATCAGGATTTGCCTTGAGTCTTACCTCTCATTTGGTGTTTACATGTGTACCTTAAGGTACCTGCTGGACTTCCCAATTCCATGGATAACATTGTAGTTGATATCGGTATCCCCCTCCCTGCCCCTCCATCCTGGGCCATTTTGTCGGGATTTGCCTTGAGTCTTACCTCTCATTTGATGTTGACATGTGTGCCTGCTGGACTTCCCAATTCCATGGATAACATTGTAGTTGATATCAGCGCCTGAAGTATAGGCTCCAAAGTGAGCTGCACCAATTAATACACTACCTGAAATATATCAATTAAGTTAAGTAAAATTTATAAAAAGAGTTAAAAGATATTCAATACAAGATGGTTCCGCGAACCAGAAGTCTCGCCTGTGTTATCGACCGCCTACTCTGTTAATCGCCTACTTTGTTGATCGCCGACTTTATCATGGAACAATTTGACACCTTAACCTTTGAAATTTGACAAACGTGAAAATTAGACCTTTCTTTTGACATTTGACCTAAGGGAAAAGTTGTATGATTGAACCATTTTGGAAATTTGACCTCATATAACCATATGACCTTGACTGTCCTTGCCCTGGGGTCAAGCACTATGGTCTAAGTCAGGGGTTCATTAACTATGACCTTGACCTCAAAATGACCTTGGATGACCTTAGGTCAATTTTTTGAACAATTTTGGAAATTTGACCTCAGATGACCTTTTGACCTTGACTGACATTGACCTTGGGTCAAGTACTTTCTATGGTCTAAGTTTAATCCCTGTGGGGTCAGGGGTTAATGAGTTATAAGCTTGACCTCAAAATGACCTCGGATGACCTCAGGTCAACTTTTTGAACAATTTTAAAAATTTGAGCTCAAATGACCTTTTGACCTTGAATGACCTTGACCACACACCCCAAAAGTGTCGCAGCGCGAGTTCATCCCAAGACCCTTCACGTCACTAAGTTTCGTCATCGTGCATGTTACGGTTGTCAAGTAACCTCAAGTTAAGTCAAAACTTTAACCAAAATTACCACACACACACACACACATACATACACACATACAGACACATACTACGTACAGACATAGTGACTGCTAAGTCTCTTCTGAACTTATAGTTCAGGCGAGAAAGTCTCTTCTGAACTTATAGTTCAGGCGAGACAAAAAAGGTTTTGAAAATCCATTTTCATTACAAAGTTATTAGCATTAATGTTGAGTCTCCCAAACTATTCAAATAATATGTACACCATGGGAAAATTGAGTACAATTCTAGGTGCACATTGTACAGCATCTTAGTACAATTTAAGTAAAATTTTAGTACAAAAAATTGTACTAGAATTGCACTAAACTTGTACTAGAATACTGTTCCAATTGTGCACCTTAGGAATTTTGTACTTAAATTGTACTCAATTTTTACCACGGCAAAGATCAAGTGCAAGAGAATCTGCAAATTCTGACAAGAATTCTTAAAATACAAAATAGACAATCATCTATATCACTAATAAACCACCACAAGGTGTATGAATTCACCAGGGGTTTACTTGTACATGGTATCAAGGTTGCACTTGTCACAAAACAAAGTCAAGTTTGTGCACTTAAAAATGATTATGTCATCAGGACATATCGACAACCATGACAACACTCTAGAACAGGTATAACTGGGTGAACACTGAGATATGGATTACACCCTGGTCACATAAGCCGCAACGCCGGTATGACATCGGTATAACACCAGTGAATGATTGCGATGCCCGGTCGGACACCGGTGGTTTTAACTCGAAATTAAATTATTGCGGCACTCTCCAGACACCGATCGACATCTGCTGAATTGACGCCATAAACAAATCGTAACCTCGCCCCAAGGTAGTGTGACCAGGGTATCCCCTGTGCCCAGAAATGGATCAAGCACTATCATCTTGGGGTGTGATATTACCCATATTAGCCACCATCAATGTTATTGAGTGATGAAGAAAAGTGAAATGGAAATCGGTGCTAGTGTTCCCTTTAAAAATTCTGAGCTTGCACCAATTAATTCAACCAATTTTCACCAAGTTAAAGATGTTCTTGCACCAAAATAACAAACTGATGCTGAAAATTGGCTCAATAAAGCAAGAAAAGCACCTTTCTCAAAAATGTTCAGGAACCTGTTGTACCAATTTTCTCGGCTCCTTTGCCAATGGTGCGCCATGTGGCCTTTGTTGGAACACTGATTGATTATAGGTTAATAAATTCACATTTCATGGTGTGGGTGAAATGAGACCAAATCAATGCACGTGCAGTTAATTTTGATGTGTCCACTTCACGCCGCCGGTAGGGGTCCGTAGGGGTCAAGTGTACTGGACAGCAATCAAAATATACCGCATGTGCATTACTTTTGTCTCATTTTACGAGTATAATGGAATGCAAATTCATAAATCTAATTCATACATGACAGAAAAATAATATGGCAATTTGCATCTTTGTGAAAAGAAATCAGGCCTTGGCACTGTCCAAAACTTCTTTAAACTAAATAAATCATCACCCAATAAAAACAATGAAATAATCATATGCGCTTAATGCCCGTCATACAAACCAGAACATTATCTGTTCCCCCAAATGGATCAAACACCATCAGATCAGGAGTGATATTGCCCATACTAGCCATTATCAGTGCTAACATAGGATCCAAACTTTTACAATACCTGTCCCCCTGGATATCTTACCTGTACAAATAGGTCAAACACCACAATATTATATAGCCATTGTCAGTGCTACCATGGGATTCATATACTCCCCCAGATTTGTATAGTACCCCTAACCCCACATGCATATATCCATATAGTTACTCCGATTTTGGAGTTTCTGCGCGCGCCCATTGCAGAACCTCCAATTGTGGAGTATTTGCATATTATATGCAAAACCTCTGATTTTGGAGTTTTTGCGGCGTGCACAGAAACTCTTTATGACCCCCACCCTACCCCTCCACCCCTGGATATCTTACCTGTTCCCACAAATGGGTCAAAAACCATCATATTAGGTGTGACGTTACCCATATTTGCCATGATTAGTGCCAGCATTGGATCCATACTTGTATTCCCGATGAAATGCCTCGTTTTGATGGAGTATTTATGAGCTAGATGCCTCTGACCATCAGCTATCTAAAAGGGGAAACAAATGGACATTCAAAATATCATTGGTTATGGGGTAAAGAGGAGGTATGGCCAGGGAAATTATTGGATGCAAAGTGTCATATTCAGGTAAAGTGCAGCTGAGCTTGGATATGACAATGGGTGGGGGAGTAAAACAATGAATCTATAATTAGAAATCATGGCATTTTTCTCACTTACCCATCTGCCCATATGGAACTCATATGGGTGCTCTGGTACATCATTAGGTTCTCACTTACCCATCTGCCCATATGGACCTCATATGGGTGCTCTGGTACATCATTAGGGTCTCACTTACCCATCTGCCCATAT
>JXSR01S003441.1:33544-48552 GCA_000969725.1 Ophiothrix spiculata
AATGCATTTTAAACTTCTCACTGGTCATGTAATTGTAATTTTCCAATGTGTTACAAAAATTCAAAAAATCATTTCCTTTGCCCTTTAAGGCATCTGATGTACTATATATATGTGCAGTGTATCTGCGTGTCAAGCGATGATCGTGTAATCAACTAGCTTTTTTTAATGGCGCACGTCGTTGTGTTTACACACGGTTTTGTGTTTGAAACAAGCTTTTACAGCAGTCAAGTTGTGATTTATAATAATATTTCTTCAAAACTTAAAATAAAAAAATACATGAATACATAAAATAAGGATGGATAGAAGAACAAGTGGAGATGATAACAGAGGAAAAGGTAAATGGCGATTTTCATTTCAACTACGTATTAAAGAAGTGGAGTCGCCATTTGGTCGCAGGAGTCAATAATATCTTGAATTATTATCGCTGCTCATTGCATGATTGTCGATAATGTATTGATATGTCATATAATTTGCTTCCAATGTAGCTATTGATAACAGCACTACAGCTTTAGATAAATCTGTCAATATCATAAATATAGATGGACGCTACCAGACTCAGTGCCATTTTGATTTCAGCATATATACGGCTCAAATTGGGGATATTTGTATTTTTGCCGATATGACACTTCAAATGGTGCGCATCTCGCCTTATGAGCGTCTTATTAATGGACTCACCATCCCATACACCAAGAAACATTATATCTGATAATGGTCTCTGTTTCACCCTTTAGGCCTATCTAGTACATGTTTTCACACCATGGTCAGGGCATAGATAATAGACACATGGATGGTCACCACGATCAACCTTGATTAGCACTGAATAGAATTTCTATAGAGCCAGGAAAATCCTTTTGAAGCTATGTCTGTCTCAGCAGCACTTGAGATTAGAACGGTTTGAATAGCGCGGGAGTTATTATCAATGATAACCAATGGTCCAAGACAATGGGATACATAGTTAGCTCATGGCGTAGTCTTTGCTCAATCATCAATTCCAATGTCGAATAATGCAATTAATATATTAAAATTTAAATAAACACTACGGTAAATGAAGACATTTTTAGCTTCCTTCAAAGTGATATAATTTATTAAGAAGTTTCACCGTGTCTTTTATTTTACACAAGATTCACCTCAATTGCACCATGAAAAACAATTCGGCTATATTTAGTGAACTGACTCTGCAACAGTAAGTCTACCATTGATGTATACATCCAAACACCCCCAGTGGGTACGATTCTAGCCAATGTACCTTTTAGCATGATTGCATAAGTCTTGACTGTGGGGAAGGCTAGAGATCCTTTATAGTTATAATTGTGAGACACACATATTTTCAATGGTTTATGAAGCTGGCCATCCATGTGCTCTCTTATCTACGGTCAGGGTTGGATCCCAGATCCATTCATACATTCACTTGTTCCATAATAAAGGAAGGAAGGAAACGGTCATTTCCATTGGTCATTGAAGTGTCAAACCATTTAAAAATAAACTGACAGTTAACGGGGCTGACCAGAGGAATTCCCCTTATAGTGCGCATCTCGCCTTATAGACTCTAATGACTCGCCATCCCATACACCAAGATACATCATATCTGATAATGGTCTCTGTTTCACCCTTTAGGCCTATCTAGTACATGTTTTCACACAATGGTCAGGGTTGGATCCCAGATTCATTCATACATTCACTTGTTCCATGGCATAAACTTAAAGGAAGGAAGGAAACGGTCATTTCCAGTGGTCATTGAAGTGTCAAACCATTTAAAAATAAACTGACAGTTAACGTGGTTGACCAGAGGAATTTCCCTCATATCCTGGCTAGATTAACATGATTTGATAAGTGGCGTTGACTGGAATCATTGGTGGGACATACAGAATTAATGGAACCAACACGGACTGCTGCCCCAGAGGGGTTCTCACATTAGGTTGATATACAGGTATGTGTTTTGGGGTACAATTTCACCATTTTAGGTACATATCGATGGGTGGGTTTTTGTCACAGACCTAATGCGCCCAAATGGAAAAGTTGGGTGTTTTGGGGAAAATTGTCTTAAAAAGCGCCCAATTTGGCCCAAATTGGGTGCTTTTTGTGGAAAATGGTATGGTGAATGGTTGCAAAATTGCCTTTTTTTAGGTATAGAGAACGGTCCATATTGCAAAGTCTGCGTGGCACACCCCTGTACACAAATTTTTTGAGTTTGAGAACCCCCTCCCCCCCCCCCCCCCCCCCCCGACTGCGGCTTTTATCATTGGCGTGCCCAGGGGTGGCTTTAGGGGCTGAAGCCGCCACAAAATCATGTAAAATCAGCCTGTTTTGTTATTATTACTACTCAGCCCCCCTCATAAATGGCAAAACTCCTGTAGCCACCACCACCCCACTCCGCAAGGAAAAATCCTGGGCACGCCAGTGTTTATGGTCTTATAGAAAAATACAGAACTGTGAATCAGTAGATCTTCAAGCCAATAACTACAAACTTATTTTGGGAAGTCATTTTCTTTACTGCTTTGTACATCTAATGGTGCGTTTACACTGTGACGACTTGTTTCGACGCAGCGTGTATGAGCATTAACTGACTTTAACTAATGATGACGGACTTAAAAAATATGCAGGTCTACGTTGCTTGTCGTTACCCCCAAGTCGTCACAGTGTAAACGCACCTTAAGCAATATTCCCTTTGATTCGAAGCAGTTCCTTGATCCAAAATTAAAGGTTACAGGAAAAGAAAATATAAGCAGCTTCATATACATTCGTTATAACAAAACCAAGTGGAAAACACCAATGTAAAATTTTAATAAAGCACAAATAGTCAACGATACTCAAAACAACATTCAAATACAGCGCCTTTTTTATGACCTCGAAAAAACGATCTATCTGAACTGCCCTACTATGATGCTTACATACTTCGATAGCTTTGTCTCGACGTCGCGTCATGCTTTGTATCCTCAGGTGTACATTGAACAGAAAGTACAAAGCGACAACTAGTATGAAAGCAAGGTCGGATGACGTCGGTAAGTGTTCAGAGATTTTCGAGATCCACGGATATTAAACAATACATATAATAGATTACTGGATGTATGTTCCAGGGTCTTATGAAACTCTTCGTACCCTAACACGCGTAATCTCACTCAGCCAGTTCAAAGAGATTGTTTTTGATGTCATCAAATACAGGCAGTGCGAGGCGGTATATTTGAAAGTATTTCTGCGTATCATTTACTGTTTGTGCATAATTGGAATTGTATGTTGTTGTTTTTCACTCAGGTTTGTTATAACAAATTTATAGAAAATACTTGAAAATTTCTTTTCATGTAACCTTTAAGATTTAGGGTGGGCAGTTAATTCAAGAAAATTTTGTATATATTTTATACCTAAACCCACACTACCACCCGACATCCCCTAACACTATAGGCCTATGTCCACAACCAAAGTAATCCTTATGCGTTTATCGTTCACAAATGCACAATAAATTTATAGGACAAATGTAAAAGGTTCTGTGCCGAGTTACTTGTCCTTTTCCAATAAATTGCAGTATATATTTAAATTTAATTGTTTAATTTCAAATGGTCATTATTAATTTCCCTATCAACTGCCAAGTATAGCAATAATAAAAACATTGACCACAACAATTCAAAAGATTTGATTATGAGCCCGGGGAGGGGGTACTTAGTACAAAAGGGGTTATGGGGACGTGCCACAAATTTGGGTAGCAAAATCGGGCTCTCTGGTATTTCAATCGGTCCTTTTTCTTCGCAAAATGTGGTATTTTGATGGGTTAAAAACGTAAGATAATTTTACCAAATAAAGCAAATTCGGGCAGAAAAAATGTGGTTTTTGATTAAATTTGACTCATGAATTTGGGATATTTAGTGTATGGATGGGTCCCTTTTTCTTGAAAACTGGTATTTGGATGGGTGGCTTTATCAATTTTCCCAGAGGCACATCCCTATCTTAACCAAATTTGAGTGCCCCCCCCCCCCCCCCCTACCCCGGGGGCTCCCAAGAAATTTGTTGAGATAATACTGGATTGATGTCAAAATGTTATTAAACTTTCTTTGAAGTATATTCTATTCATAAAAAACTAATCAAACATTAAGTGTACCAAAAATACCATCAATGAACCAATATTGTCCACTTTGATCAATTTGAAAGTGTTTTTTCATAGAAGCAATGAAATATCAATTAAGTTTAAAAATAATAATAAATATTATTCAATAAGGCCCGGTGCAGACTCCACTACGGTATAGAATATTTTACTTAGAATTTTCTATGCTGACGAAAAAATGACGTAGGTTATCGAATAAAACACACATCTTTATGCGATGACCTCCGTCATTTTGTCATCAGCACAGAATATTCTAAGCAAAATATTCTATACGATAGCGGAGTCTGCACCGGGTCTTACAATAGAAAATTCTGCCTTTGTCGAATGGGGCCAGTGATGTGCCCAGTGAGGAGGTTGGGGTCTAGGAATTAAGGCTGGTATCAACAAGCCTTTTGTCAACAATGTTTTCGACAAAACCGATTTCACTCGTTGTTGACAAGCCTGTTTATGTGTTGACAAACTCAAAAAAACCAAAATGAAATAAAATAAATACTCGAGCAAAAATAAAATAAAATAAATACTCGAGCAAAATAGTGATGGAATTTACCCTGATATTTTACTCGTCTTGGCATAAGTTTTTTGATCACATTTTCATTTATAACAGTTTATCGCAGCATCGACACATTGATTTCAATTAAAGAGGGTGATGAATTCTACAGAGTGCCACAAGTTGTAATTTCAATCCTCTGGGCTGCAATGACAAAACTTATTGTCGACAGTGTCGCGACGTCGGTCGCTCAACTTCGGGGCTTTGTCGACAATGCAAATGCTTGCCGATACCAGCCCTACTAGAAATTCCAAAAACTTGAATATCAAGAAAATCAAAGAAGTGGTGGAAGTATATGAAAATGGGAAGAAAGGGGGAACTTTGAAAGAAAACATGAATTTAGTTAGTGCATCGAGTGTCCTCTAGTGTTATGAGTATATCCCAGGGTTTTGAAAGGCAGCTGACCATATCATATAACAAATACATGTAAAGCTCTTTCATATGTGTCTGTCCATTCCAAACCATAAATGCAGCCTCTTTTCATTTTCAGTTTTTAATATTTGCAAAGACCATGTTAAAGGATTAAAATAAAACCTCAGTGAACTTCACTCAATTTCCAGAAGTCAAATTTTGGTCCGTCAAAGGTTGTCAGGGAGTAAAATGTATAACTGAGATAAACTTGTTCAAAGATCAGTAAGCCCTATATTTTCTGTTGATTGTCCTTAAAATATACAGACATATTTCATATTTCCGATCATATATTTGAAGTGTAACTTTGCTGGTGTTTTGTAAGTTTAAGGATGCTTAATCCGTCAGAATTGTGAATCTGTCAAAAATCAATTTCCGCAAATTACAACTTAACATGTATTTATGTAGCGCAAAATGAAGTTTGTTGCATTTATGACTCATTTGGGATGGACGGCCACATATAGTTGTTCCTAATTCTAAGATAAAATGAAGCCTGGCCCAGTGATGACATTGACACCACATAACCCTCACTTGTAGCACAAAATAAAGTTATGGATCATTTGGGATGGTTGATCACATATAATTGTTTCTAATTCTAAGATAAAAGGAAGCTTGGCTGATGACATTGACACCACATAACCCAACAAGACACCAGCTGACCTATAGCATAGCAAATTAGAACGATCCTATTCTATCTTTACAATTTATTTTTGATATGAATTAGCAATGACCACGAGCAGAAAGACCAGCTGAACTATACCAAGTCAAATTAATACGGTCACTCTAAGATTGCTTTTAGAAATTTGAAATCAAATGAAGAAATGCAATAGAAAAATAAACACTGACCTAAGGCCATAAACAAAACAAAATATGTTTCTAGTCCAGATTTTCATAAATTAGGAAGTGAATAATGTTAAATCCAAATTACAGAAAATACTATAGCATTTATGGTTTTAGCTTTATAACAAAATTGTTTTTAAGTCTGGATTTAAAATTTCCAAAGTCCATTTTAGAGGGGGGGGGGGGGGTTAATAGTTTACATATGAAGAAGTTGTTTAAAATTCTGGTTTTTACAAGTCCGGATTTTCTCAAATCAGGGAGTGGTAAAGATCATTACTGAAGAAATTTCGTGTCATGATTTCAACTATCCGAAACCAAAAAAAAAGCTTCCAATTATCTGGACAATTTCCTATCAGCTCTGTCAACTAGCCTAGGAAGGTGATAGAGACACATTCCTTAAAAATCTGTGATAGAGATATGTGCCGGGGATATGTGCAGCCCACAATCTTTTAGTTCACAAGGCCTTTCTTGAAAACAAAATTTCAGTTCACAAGCACTCTTTTTTTGAAATTTGGTTTTCAAGACCCTCATTTTAGTAGCAAATTTTACTTCTAGAGTTCAATTGACTGCAAAAAGTACTTCTCAAGGGTCATTTAAAGGTCACTCTAGTTCTCTAGACCTCATTTTCAGAGTCAACTTGATATTCAGTTCCCTAGACCCAAAATTGGGGGACCCTACCAAACATAAGTTAAGCTTTATCCCCGTCAACATGAGTAGGAAAGCAGAGGAAACTTTGAAAATCATTAAAATGTATGGTCCAACTGTGCAGACACTTCTTTTCTTAATTGTAATTTACAAATATCTGAAATTGTCAACTATTAAGTTTTACAAGATATGAATAAAGTCTGTCAATGTGTGGGAAAAGTTGGTAGTTTGAGACAAAAATGGTACACCAATTAGTTTGAATTGAGTCATCAGTTTGATAAAAAGAAATATGCATACTTGTATTTTACATAATTGTGATGACTCACCCTGAAAAGGGAGACTTTGCGACAGAACACTTTTCAAAAAACAGCTGGAAATAGGCAGCAACAAATAAAGAAAATATTAAGAATTTCGAGCAGATTTTCTGTTGTAAAATTTGATCGCCTTGATCAATTTCAACAAGTAAGGTGTCATTTTAAAGCTTACAAAATTCTGCTACAGATGAAATGATAAAATCAAAATTGATATCACCTGCAAAGTCCCCACTTTCGGGGTGAGCCATCACAAATGTGCCTCCTATCATGAACTCCTATCTTCATGAACTTTTGGCTATGAAACTGTCAAAATTGGGTACATGTCTGAGGGGGCAAGTTGATTTTTGTCCTGGTGAGGCTTATTTCAGCCTGGTTCAGTCCACTAAATTTCTCAATTTTGGTAGGTCTAATAATGTTTTTTAGTCAATTAAAATGTAACAAGCAAACCCCACCCCCACCCTAAAAAAAAAGACATCACATGTTTTTGGTGGACAGTTGCCTAAATTTGTTCTCAATTTCTTCCCCTTTGTCTTTCGTCTTGTCCCTTTCCCCAATTTCTCTTCTTTTTTCTCCTTTCCTTTTCTCTTCTCATTCTTCCCTCCTTTTCCTTTCATTCTCTTCGAACAAGTTTCGATAGAGGAAGGACAAGGAGGAGAAAAACAATTTTTTATGTGACCTAACCACCCTCAAAATATGTCCCCTGTCCAATCCATCTGAATTGACAAGGATGAGAAACAAGATTTTTTTTAATTGGCCTAACAACCTCAAAATATGTCCCCGCTGAAATGACAAGGATGAGAAACAAGATTTTTTCTAATTGGCCTAACAACCTCAAAATATGTCCCCTGTCCAATCCATCTGAATTGACAAGGATGAGAAACAAGATTTTTTTTAATTGGCCTAACAACCTCAAAATATGTCCCCTGTCCAATCCATCTGAATTGACAAGGATGAGAAACAAGATTTTTTCTAATTGGCCTAACAACCCCAAAATATGCCCCCTGTCCGATCCAGCTGAATTGACAAGGATTAGAATCAAGATTATTTTTTATGTGGCCTAACAACCTTAAAATATGTCCCCTGTCCTCTCCAGCTGAATTGACAAGGATGAGAAACAAGATTTTTTTTAATTGGCCTAACAACCTCAAAATATGCCCCCTGTCTAAGCAATAATCCAGCTGAAATGCAGCAAATTGAATTAAACACAGATATATTTGTCTCTTGGTAGTTTATTTTGGATGTAGCGTTTTATAATGAATACAACTAGTTAATTAGAATTGACACATATCTACAAGTATATGTTTGAAATTATACATCATGCTGCCAAGGTTGTACTTATAATTGTCAACACAGCCAGCCCCCACCAAGGAGCCTGCGGAGCCTTGCTGTAGTGCCCGGGGGTACCCAAATTTAGTTTGTGTAGGGACTTGCCTCTGCGAAATTTGAAAAGCCACCCATCCAAATATAAATTTTCAAGAAAAAGGGACCAAATCACCCAATTCTTGAGTTAAAATGTTTTTAAAAAATTTAAAAGTTTTTACCCTAACTTGCAGTATTTTGGCACAAATTAATATTTTGCGCCATTTGGTGCAAAGTTTGGGAAATTTTGAGATGAAAAACCATCAAAATAACACATTTTGCAAAGAAAAAGGATCAACTGAAATACCAGAGAGCCTGATTTTGCTACCCATGTTTATGGCATGTCCCCACAATCCCTTTTTTGTATCATACAAGACTGTTTATTCCACCAAGAGAAATGGCATTGTCAGCTGTGGAGCTCAAATTGTGGGTATTTGGGGGGGGTTCTCAAAAAAAATTTGTATGGGGGTGTGCCACGCAGACTTCAAGATAAGGACCGTTCTCTATACCTAAAAAAAAGGCAATTTTGCAACCCTTCACCATACCATTTTCCGCAAAAAACACCCAATTTGGGCCAAATTGGGCGCTTTTTAAGACAGTTTTTTCCCAAAAGTACCCAATTAGGTCTGTGACAAAAACCCAACCATCGATATACCTAAAATGGCGAAATTATACCCCAAAACCGTGGCACATACCCGTATATCAACCTAATGTGAGAACCCCCTCCCCGGGGGTATTTGTGTCAAGTAAAGGAGTTTGCAATATTTACACATAATTTAAAGAATTTATCACAGAAATGATTAACAATAAGGGGCTGCTTCTAAACTGAACCGGTGGCTGACCGCTCGGAACTTCTGGGCGGTTGCCATTGTTCATAAAAATAGCAAACTGCGGTTCTGGTTGAGTTTTGAAGTAAACCCTAATCTAATCAATATAAAACAGAAATGAAAAGTATTTTCAAAAATCGACTTACTTGCTTCAGAAGTCCGCTCTCTAACAGGATAGCTGAAAGGCCCTCCACCAACGGATGTATGAGCACGCACTTTAAACTCATATTCCACAAAGGGAATCAAGCCTGAGATTTCCACTTCAGCGATACCGGTCGGGTTGTAAGGTGTATAATCCGTGATAGTTGTCCCACGGAGAGGATCGTCAATCCGCCATGTGTAGTGAGTGATATTTCCATGACGTGTTCCACAAGGAGGTTGTTCCCACCGAAATCGTAAACTGCGTTTTTGTTTCTTTGTTCGCATAATGTTAATTGGCGTTCCTGAGGGAACTGTGAAGGGAGAATCAAGGGAGAAAAATAGATTTTAGTTATCGGTGTTTCCGTAACCTGACCAGGTGTTCTGTATATTCTGACCAGTCTTTGACCACTTGTTATATAGCCAGCATATAGTTTGGCATATAAATTTCAATTTTTAGGGACTTCAGGGGGGGCTGGAAGTTTAGGTCGAGGCAACAACATTCGAGACAAGTTTTTTTTCTTTACTTCCATGAAGCAAGATTTTTTTTAGTAACAAATTTTCCGAGGGCTTCGCCCCCGAACCCCTATATAAAATAGTTGGTAATAAGGGGCAAGTTATTTTTTTCCTCATGTGGGTCAAGTTATTTTTTTTTTCTCAAGCAGTGAGTCAAATTATTTTTTTTTCTCTCAGATAGTGAATCAAGTATTTTTTTTCGGGGAAAACTTCCAGCCCCCCACCTGGAAGTCTAATGGTGCGTCCCTTACAGTGTGTGTATGTTAGTAACATTAAAACATATACAATGGATTTAGAGTTCAGCTTTAAGACAATTTTAAGTTTTTATTTACTAATTTACATTTTAAGATTAAACTATTGGTTTCAAAAATATGTATTAAAGTAAATTTTTTCTTTTTTTTTTGTCACTTCCTTATAAAAATGGAATAAAAGCCTTGCAATTTTAATATCTCAAAAGATGAAATTCTTCCAGACTGCACAATTTTAAAAAATATACCCCTCTCATAAAGTCATAATAATATAGAGGCTATTTCTATGATAACTAATTCTATCCATCAACAAACTTTAGCATATATAAAAGCTGGATTTATTTTGGTAGATTGTTCAAAAGTTCAGGTGCAAATTCTTACTCACCATCCTCTCTAGTAACTGCAGTCGTGGAAATTTCCATTCCATGGCCTACAACAGTCCTACCACTGACGGTCACCGAATACATTGAAAACGGCAGCAGATTAGACACCCTATATCCTGAAGATCTACTATAACCTGACACCATAGTATGATTAACAGAAATGGCACAATGATCTTTTTCTATAAGGCGTATTTCGATGCGATAATTGTCAGGAACGCACGGCGGATCCGACGGCTCTTGCCATGTGATGGTGAACCCGGATGACGTGATGTACCCCGGGAGGACTTGTAGCATTGATATTGGGCCCGGTACTGTAGGAAAGAAATTTGGAAAGAAATTTGAACAAATTATTTCAGTCATAAAGTAAACACTTTTTCATCAAAAGATATCAACATTATTTATCAATAAGTTAATAGATTTGTTTCAGAACTTCTGCAGGTTTGTTTGCTTAATCAAAGCAAAAATTTGAAAGTGCAATTCATGATATGATTTGAAAACCTCACCACTTTTCTACCTAGATAAATGAGAGACCAAGATAAATGTGTGCTGAAAATTTCACTTATCAAAGATTTTTCTTTTTCATGTTAGGAAAATTACAGCAAGCCTTTCAAAAATCTTCACCAGCTTCTGTGTTGAAATTACTGCTATGACTCTATTAAACCATAATTAGAATTTTTTCGTAAAAATGCAAACAAATTTTCCAGAACATTTTCAGATTTGTAATTTATTAGTCAATGATTCTAAGCTAAAAATCTGAATGTTGGTTGAGATGACTTTGGGAACAAGGTTATAGATAACAAATTGCCCCTTTCCTACACCTCTGGGGTACTCAAACTTTGGTTTTCAGAGATGACAGTCAGTGTTACCAAAATTTCCTGAAATGCTTGTAAACTTCCTGAAAGTAGGTATATTCCTATTCTTTTTTACAGGATAAACTAAGCAAAATTTCCTGAAATCAAGAAATTTCCTGAAAACTGACATCTCTGAGTTTTGGTAGGGAAGTGCATTTGGGAAATTCAAAAGCCACCCATCCAAATACCAATTTTCAAGAAAAAAGGACCAATCCATATACCAAATTTTTCCAAAAAATATTCCAATTTTGAGTCACATTTAATCAAAAACGACATCTTTTCTACCCAAATTTACACTATATTAGCAAAGGTTTTGAGAAGAATTGTCAAAATTAATGCCAAATATTTTTTTGAAAATTAAGAGAACTCATCAAAATACCACTTTTGCAAAGAAAAAGGACCTATTGAAATGCAGAAAGCCTGACTTTGCAACCCGAATTTGTGGCGCGTCCCCATAACCCCTTTTGTTCTAAGTCCCCCCCCCCCCCACCCTGGTCCTACAACTACCCCTACCTCCCCATTCATCCCTGCACACCAATCCCCAATCAAAAACACAATATAGATGAAATAAAAATGTATTGCACAGTGTAAACAAAAATCCATAGTGCAGGGCCCCATTGTTTGTAAATGAAGCCCGTACTCTGGATTTTTGATTTCATTGTCTAATAAATTTTACCCGGGGGGCACTGAGTGTAAACGTGGCCTGGGTCATCAGCGAGCAGAAATCCAAGGGAAAGGGTACCTTTTTTACGAATTTTTACGGACCGCGATAAGGGTATCAATCTCACATTATTTTTGAAAAAAGGGTATAAATCAGTGTTTAGGGTATTGATTTTAAGAACAAGTAGTCAGCGATTACAGTATGAATTTTAAGACCATGAATTAACACAAGAACCTCTGAAAAATCCAGAAAACACCTGGAACTCATCCCCTATTTTATAAAATCATGTCGCTTCTATTACTGCAAGACATTTCCTGGCATCTCATTCACGTAATTTTTAATTGCTTTTTATGGTAGGTTAATGAAAAGGGTGCTAAAAATACAATTGGTCAGTGAAAAGGGTATAATTTTTACACACAGGTCAGTGAAAAGGGTTAGGATTACACATCGCCCAGGTCAGTGTTTAGGGTACAAAGTTTGAGGGTTTGCTCGCTGATGACACTACATGAAAGTATATAAGGGAAATTTTAGGCTGGCCTAGAATGATCAACTCACCATCAATGTCAGTCATGGCTCTTAGCAACTCACTGTAAGGTCCATGTCCCTTATCCGTTTCGGCTCTCACTCGAAAATTATAGTGCGTACACGGTTTCAAATTGTTAAATGTCACGTTGTACTTGTACTGTATACTGGTAATGGTCTTTCCTAATTTAACAGAATTATCGCTTTCTAACAACTGGTACTTGTAGCCACGTAGAGGTCCGTTTTGTCTACGGCAGTCGATTTGTGTCCACGAAAACGTGAGACTTGTCTTTCCTCCCGGCAGTATAATACTCGTCATGGGTGCCGCATTCGGTTCTGAAATTTAGACATTTTTAAAATCAGTTAAGATTCAAATGGAGAGAACATATGTGACTTGTCATATCGAAAGGAACCTTAAGGGTCCCAAAATCAAAATTGATTTTTTGGTCTCATATGAAAGCTGAGATTTTAAAGCTTTAAAAGGACACCTTATTTTTGAATTTTGGATTTCTTCTGATGAGGACATGTGTTACATGTCAAAATATCAAAAAGGTATGTTTCTTGTGCTGTTAGCCTTTTTAAACCTCCCAGTATGTTTACCTTATTTCTGGTTATTAGCTGTTCGGTTGCAAAGTTACATCCATATTAGCAAAAGGCATCGGGCTGATTCGGAAATCTATAGTTCTGACTGGAAAATCGAGTTTAAAGTTTTTGTACTAAATAAAACTTTAATGGAGAGAGGACTTTTATCTTGATTTTTAGTATATTTTTCTGATGTTTTAGATGTTGGAACCTTATCAATAAGATAATATACTTCAAAAATGTTTCTGATGAAATAAGAAATTTGACCTTGGATGTGATTTTTGACTATGCTCAGCTTCAATGGCCCGTATCTCGTTATTTACTATGCCGACGTTAAGGTACCTTTAGATATGACGGGACACATATTATTAAGGAATAGTAAATATAACAAAAGGTTTTGTTTTGTTCATCTTATATACCAATACAGGGTGTCCCAATAAACACTGTGCAAGAAAACAGCGCTAATTTTCTCATTAGTTGGGCTCACCAGCTACTCAAAATTTATATCAATGTTTATTGGGACACCCTGACACCCTGTAGTAATGATAACAACCATAATGTATGATAAACCATTCGATAAAGAGGTGCTTTCTTCATGTACTGCTCTAATTATCATCATCGCTGTCAACTTCTGCCTCACAAAGTAAAAATGTAGTATGTGCATTCATAAAGCATAGCAGATACTTCCTTTAAACATGCAATTTTACTTTAATCCAATCCCATGCTAGAAGGTTGTATGTACAGATGATTGATATAGTAGATGCTACCTTTAGTTATGAAAGTGAATCAATCGTCTGCTCATTTGTGCAGGATTTCTCCAAGGGTAAAGGAAGTAACTTGCAATATGTGACCCGTCATATCAAAAGGTACCTTAAGGGTGGCAAAATCAAAATCAATGTTTTGGTCTAATCTTAAAGCTGAGACTTCAAGCTTTAAAATGACAACTTCCTTTTGTTTTTAGGATGTTCGGTTGCAAAGTTATAGTCAAACCTCTGAAAGGCCTATGGCTGAGTCGGAAAAAGGTAGTTCTGAGAAAATCGTGTTTAAAGTTTGTGTACTCAAATTAACCTATTTTGTTCTGCACATAACTGAATCTCCATAGCAACGGATAGTTACCAAAGTCAGATCATCACCAAATGTTGCACACATGTTGAGTAAGTCATACCAGTAAATTCATTAACTTTGTTTTGAAAAAAAATTAATAAATTAATTATTGATTAATTAAATTAATTGATTATTAGAACCTTTAATCCACGATTTTCTATAAAATCTTAGATGAAGAGGGGATTTTTATCTTGGATTTTTACACCTTTTTCCAATGTTTTGGATTTTGGAACCTGATTGATGTGATTATATACTCTCCAAAGGTAACGTTTGCGAAAAAATTAGAAATTCGACCTTGGACGCGATTTTTGACTATGCTCAGCTTCAATGGCCCGTATCTCGTAATATACTATGCCGGTATTAAGGTACCTTTAGATATGACGGGGCACATATATCTGCAATGCACATACTGCATTTTTACTTTGTTGGACAGAACTGCCATTTCAGTACCTTCATCTACAAGAAGAAAATGCTCCAATAAACATTCACACAATTATATATGATATATGCAAGAAGAAGAATCTTGAACCGGTCCCCAACAAGAATCCAAATTTCTAGAATGTATTTTTAAAATTAACAGCACTGCTAGTGGAACAAAAGTTGGAATTTGGTTTAAGATTAGGATTTTTGTTTAACAGTGTATGGTTAATTACAGTTGCCAAAATGCAAATGATTAGTATAACGAATTAAGTTTTAGTGACAAATTCAAGATTCTTCTTCTTGCGATACATACTAGATGATTCTGTTGCCTGTGTAGTATTCGCCACGAGACCTTCTCCTTCTCTGTTCATGGCACTAACAAAAACCATGTATCGTGTATACGGCTCCAAGTCCCGTAGTAAGAATACCTCATTGACTGAGGGAACGGTCACATTCCTGGCAACAATGAGGCTATTCATACAAGCAATGGTTTCTATCTTCTTAAATGTGACCTGGTAACCATCAACAGGGCAGGGGTTCAATGTGGGCAGTC
>JXSR01S003442.1:0-12875 GCA_000969725.1 Ophiothrix spiculata
GCGAAGGTAGCGGGCAAAAGTTGGAAAAGGGTACATAGATTTTTTGATTGATTATATTAAATTATTATTATTGATTGATGATCGATTGCTTGATTAACTGATTATTTGATTGACGATATTTTATAATGGCAAATTTACTGCTTTACCATTTTTTTACTGGCACACTATTTGTTTAATATTTAATTTCATTTATTTTGTGTCAAATATTGATCTGATTTTGAAAAAAATAATAATTTGTTAAGAATAAAATATCCATTTACTCATATCCTGCTTTAGTTGATGACCCGAGGTGATGTTTAATTGTAAACTGTCCATCAATGCTAGCCACAGATGCTGCATTCATAAAGTCAAGTCCTCTACAGGCTGTTACAATGCCATTTTTACATATTCCTATATTTTTATTAATTCACAACCTTTCATAACGATAATAATATTGACTTGATGCTGAGAAAATAACCTCTTATTATTCAAAACCCGGACTAAAACATTAAAGATTTAAAGATTTAGGACGTTTATTCCAAAATGTTGAAGATTCAACATACCATAGAGTCAATCTATTTGGAAAAAAACCTGTTGACGCAATTTTGAAGATGCTCAAAAACAAAATCAATAGTCAAAACGAAAACAGACTCTACTCAGTATGTATGCCATAAATTGTGTCTGCCAAGTGCAAGTGTGTAAAATCTTACAGTGGATATAAATCATATCGTTGTTGAAAAAACACCGCCCCCTTAAATCTACAACCTTTTATTTTGTAAAAATATCGATTTTTATGATTTATCGACAATTTGTATGATTGATTTTATAACTTTCAGACGTTCCAAGTATCACACACTTGGACAAGCCTCGATTCCGTTGAGAAAATTATAGAGAACAGTTAAGATATTGTTGCCCGCGTCATGATCATGATGCTTTTTGGCTTTGATTTTATACAAGAAACAATAATATTTTACATCATATGTCTCGGCCTGTTCCACACAACAAATATCATACTGGGCGTTCCAAAGTAACGTTTGTGGCCGAAAAATTGAAAAATTTCACTTATAAATGGCTATAGAACCTAGCATAACATTATATCCACAAGTTTGTTGTTGATAATGGTGCTCAATGGTGGGGCCAAGGCATGTTTATGTAAAAAAATTAAATTGATATCCAAAATCCTGAAAAAAGTTCATGTAACATTTGGTAACGTTTGTGACATCGCACGGAAACAATTTTTTGCTACAAATGGCTTCAAAGTAAAAAAAAACTGTCGTGTTAGCGATTTTTTTTTATTGCGCTTTACGCAGATGGTGATACTTCCCATGTACCAAGTAACAAACGTACGATTGAAAACCTGTTTATAAATGTGGTCTAATAAAAAAGCTGATTTTTTATTGAAATCAAAAAAAGTGTCATTTTCCATGGAATGAGCCCACTAAACTTTCTCGCTTTGGCTACAGCTATAACAATTTAGGACTCGTGGCGAGTTTGTAAAATGGCACAATCATGATAATTTATTTATTTATTTACAACGTACGGCGAAAACCAGGCTAATCCCAATAGTGCACATGCATATTCAAAGGACGCCTCCGTAGTGTGAAAGGCATAATATTGGAGAGAATTTTAGATTTTAGATGCAGGAGGATGTGCTCAGAAAAAAACATGCGAGGACGAGTATGGATCGACAACCATATTTACGTCTAGGTCCGACCAGGAATCGAATCAATGTCGCATTGGTACGGGCGAGAAAAGAAACGCTTTGCCAACCCGTCCCCCATAATCTCTTCAAATCTCTGTAAAAGCCGATTGCATTCATAATTTTTACAATTCTTCTTTAAATGGAAGCTAGTGAATAAGTCTCTTTTTTAAAGAAGTGAATTAAAGTTGAGTACGTATAATTTTGACACATTCTGCCTGTTTCTTTTGCTTTCCTCTATTTAAGTGACACATCAACTCTCATCTACAGATCCGATGACACCTAAGGCTACACCAACTCTTGTTGTAAGTATATTGTTTACACTAAAGGAAAGGGCCAGAGACAGTTTATCCTGATTCTTATTTTTTTAAAATCAAAAATCATATTCCTGAGTTCTTGCTTGAGATTCAAATTGCCTCAAAACTCCCTGGCATTTTAAGCGGTGTTCCCCCGAGTGACGACGCGTCGGCGGCCTGATTGGGTCTACCGCCAGACTACGCCCAAAATTAACGACATCCTATCTGAATGTGACCACCACAAAGAGTTCTCATAAAATTCAGATATGAGTGAAACTGAACTCTTTTAAATTTAAAAATTCAAAAACTCGACCCAGACGCTTTCTAAAATTACCTGTTAAGTAAAGGTTTTTAACAGGCTATACGTTTGGGTAGACGCTGAACTATAAATAAATCTCTTTTTACAAAAATATTTTCTCATGAATAATAAGAATAATTATTGGGTCATTCCAATCTCAAATGTCACAAACGTTACCAAAATGTCACACGATCCTGCCCTTGAATTTGAATGAGCTTGAGTTATCTTCAAGGGCTGCTACATACCTGGAACATATCCAAAGCTCATTCGAATTGAAGGTTAAGAACATGTAACATTTTGGAAACGTTTGTGACATTTGAGATTGGAATGACCCTATTATAATGTTTAATACTATATGCCTTCAACGGCCGTTTGAACAATGGTAAAAACATTTTATGTTAAAATGAGAATGCCAACTTTTTAAAACATTTTCTTTTGGTATCTTTATTATATCAGAACATAACAGATGACGAGTTCATGGCTTCACAGCGACGCATTCAAGACGCGAGAAAACAACATCTACGCGCTGTTTGCGAGCAGTATCACAAAAGACCTCTGGATCCAGTTAAAGCAGTGTTGACATCGAAAGGTGCATCGGAAATGCTTGTTGATACAAAGCACAAAATAGTAATGTGTATTACAGCGAAGGTAGCGGGCAAAAGTTGGAAAAGGGTACTCAACGTCCTGACTGGCCGTTCAAATTCGACAATGCAATACCCTTATGGATACCAAAACGTAAATTTAGCACGAAAGATACCCCGTCTGAAATCATTTAAACCACAGGACCTGCCAAGCATGTATCAAAATTACACATTTTTCATGTTTGCCCGAAACCCTCTGACTAGAACGCTATCGGCTTTCAACAATAAAATATCGCCAAATTCAACTGATGTGCGTAATCGTGAAAAATTCTGGAAGACTGGCCAAAATATAATCAAAACATATCGCCCCGAATCACAGTCTGCTCATGACGCAAACGGGAACTTTAGCAATTACGATTTATCATTTGTTGACTTTGTAAAATATTTGGCAAATCAAAAAAATCCAAAAAGAAATAATAATCATTGGATACCAAATTATTATCATTGTTCTCCTTGTGACGTACCTTATGACGTCATCGGAAAGTATGAAACACTATTACAAGATGCGAAATATATATTGAAGTTAACAAACGTAGACGATATTGTAAGCTTTCCTGAAACTGAAGGTCCAAAAGCAGACAGTACGCATAGCTCTGATCACGAAAAACTGTGGACGTCGTACAGAAATGTACCTGTAGATTATTTCACCAAATTAGTTGAACTTTATAAGATGGATTTTTTACTCTTCAATTACACATATCCATCACTAGAACATCTGTTTCATTTTTTAGATGTTTGATATGGCAAATAGATAAATTTGAGAATTTTGAAACCTTAATTTTTGATAAACTGTAAAGATTTATTGAGAAATAACACTTGCAGGTGTTTTGAACTTGCATGAATATTGTGAATCTGCAATCAAATCGATTTCACCAAATTTCGACCCTTTGCATGTATTTTCACCTGTGGCAAAAATAAAGTTTGCCGACTATAATACGGCTCTTCTGGAAAGGCACAATATGGGTACAGGCCGTTGTTCCAACGTGTCATTTCTCCGAACGATTTTTGTTCCGAACGGCCGTTTCTCCGAATGGATTTTTTTCTCCGAGCGTTTTTTCTCAACGGTTTTTACTCCGAACGGTCGTTTATCGGCCGAATGATTTTTAGTGTATTGATCCGACAGGTTTTTAATCTGAAATGCTTTCGCTCTGAAAATCTTAATTCCAAAAGGGTTTTGTTCCGAATGGATTTTGATACGAAAGGTTGTTATTCCGAAAAGTGTTTATCTCGAACGGTTTTTGATCCGAGTGGTTTTGATTCCGAAGGGCCTTTTCTCGGAATTTCGGAGACAAGACCGTTCAGAGTAAGGAAAACTTTCCCGGTCATGTTGACTATAGGCCTACCTTCAAAAGTATATCATTTCTCTCTGGGACCAGTGAGCTTCCTGTTTGATTCCAATTCGAATGTTGGGAAGTATCTAAAGCAGAAGCAGGGTAAAAAGGCGTTCGGAGTAAAAACCATTCGAAGAAACGGCTATTCGGAATACAAACCGTTCGTAGAAATGGCACGTCGGAACAACGACCTGCACCTAATAGGTAAACAATGTGATTACCTTTATCTACTGACCTTATCTCCTTGGAAGGTAGGCCTATTCATTAACAGTACAAATTCTGGAAATTGCAATGCTGCCATTTGTTAGAGACTCTTCAAAGGTAACAACACTGCCCTCCATCGCATCGAGCTCGGACATTGCAGACTTCCCTTGGTATTGAGCCTTGACTACCAAAATTGTCAGATACAAACCCGTTTCGAGAAAATCTAGACTGAAGTATAGTAGGGCGGATGAGAAACCTGTTAAATCCACCTACCAATGTATAGGAATTGCTTGAGATATCAGTATCTAGAAAAAAGTGTAAAGCATGCCATGGAAAGTCCGAATGACGTATATTACTCATGCTACGTGAAATATAAAGCGACAAGTGAGGTTGGTTTTGTGATTTGTAACATAAATCATTAAATGAGTGAGTTAAACAATAAATTTTGGGATGAAGCTATGGATCATGAATTACCCCTTTATCTCAATTATTGGAATGATGGGAAATTTCAGTAATCATCATTTTCCCATCTTTTTCTCATTTTCTTTCTTAACGAATAATTCTTAACAAATCTACCTCTATCTGTTTGTGTGCTTAAATATATGGCTAGTATAAATCGGGCTAAGAATTTAGTCGACAGAGCCAGCTGTTTGGGTGAAATTCAGAAGACAAATCCAGGCAGATATACCCTTCCGTCTCATGTTAACTACTATGTTACACTTTTCCCAATACCAAATTTACACATTTCTTGGGACCAATATTGAGTTAAGTTCTCTCATGCCCAGGAATAATTGTCCACTGTCGCCCCTGCATTGATTCGCCCCGAAGCATGTATCTGCGTTTTCCATAGCGTGCAAGTCTAAAATGTATTGATTTTGTACGAACTTTAGAAACTCGACACAATATAGCTTAAAAGCGTGAAATATCTCTTGGCTTGAGGCCGTGTCGTTTACATACAACCAAGCAATTATAGGCAATAAAATACTCCATCAACTCAATGTCGGTCGGTCGGGGTGCTCGCAATACATGTATTGTGCAGGTACTATCTTATTCTTCTTGTGTTAATGTCAATCATTGTCTTTTGATTATGTCAAAATCTGGAACATTTGTCATGGTCTTGGCCTCTAATAACATCCGCAATTATTGTCATTCAATCAAGAGGCGTGTTCTGAAAGTTACAGGATTTCATCAAAAAATGAAAAAGATAACTATTAATCGTTTATGACACGTTAATTTGTATAACACCAATCAGGTCATTGCAGAATATCGTATATTTTTACCAAACACAGATGTGTTTAGTATACTATATATATTATAGTAAATGACATTTTTTTCAATACAGATCTCTTTGGTAATTGAGTGTTATACTCTAGTCACATAACCTGGCGGCGAGGTTACTGCGTCATACCGATAGAAATTCAGCGAACACCGATCAGATCGGGCGGTGCCCTTGAGCCGTAGAGACACAGGAAATATGCCACAAGAATTTAATTCGGAGTTAAAACCGTGTGGCTTGTATACGATGTCTTCAGTTATAGTCCAATTTAAACAACCGGCGACCAACAAGTGATCGACCGGGCAACGCAAGCATTCACTGGTGTCATACCGATGTCATACCGGCTTTGAGGCTTCCTTCCGATTATTTGACACCGGTCACGGCGACCGGTGGGTATGTGCAACCAATAAATATATATCGTCAGAAATCGGGTAAAATTATTATTTAAATCATTTGATTTTGTTGTGCAAGGAAACCTTGAGATATATTTTCCACATTAGCCAAGAGAATTCCAACCCACTAGTAACGTACAGTATGTAATATCAGAATCCCCCTTCCCGTACTTATTTCAATGCTTTCAGCAAATAGTCAGGTCCCTCTTGGGTCCATATGTTTGTATCGGTATTTAATTGTTTAAGTCGATTTACACGTACATCATCCTGCCTTCGACAGAATTTGACTGTTTGCGAAGTAATATTTTAGTTCAAAATCATTCTTATTAAACCATTTCTTGGTCTGTGTTTGGCAAGATGTAGCCAGTATAGACATGTTAGCGGTGGTTACAATTTGTTCAGTTTTGTGTGTACATTTTTAATATGCTCGTCTATTGAATACTTAATATTTACAAACCGGTACCTGAAGGAATTTTTAAGTCATTGATCAGCTACATGAGCATTTGTGTATGTAAAATATTGCAAGAAACTCTTAATTGCATTACAAGTACAATTGTTTTCCTCAAGAAATTCAATTAAACTATCATTTAAAGGAAGATGAAATAGAAAACAAAACAGACGAATATTTAAGAGTAAAAGCAATTTAATTGAAATTCTGACATGAAAAATATAATACAACAGAGTGATTCTACAGATTTAACGCAGTTTGAGAGTGAATTTGGGTGAAAACAAAACGGTTGCAGCAAAGTAAAATCTCTGAAAATAAATGACATGATCCTTTCATCAGAATCTAAATTTGTATGATCGTCGTTTGATATTTATATTATACATTTTTATAGCATACGGTAAAAATTCTACCACTTGATTTTCCAGCATTTGGGTTTGATTCAAACACAAGACCAATAGCTACAAATTGTAGTAGTAATAAATACTTAGTATGATGAAATTTTATGACATTGTTGACAGTATAAAAGTATAAAAAGAGTAACCTAAAATCCCTCGGGGCTAAAATTTTTAGCAAAATATTCGGACCCTTGGCGAATGTTTGCATGGTTTACACATACTACCAATCAAATTCTACAAACAAACATTGTATTTGATTGGGTCACGAAATGTGGCAGACTGTAATTGACTAGTCCGTCTAGAAGGACCACGGGCAGCGAGCGGAGCGAGCTCCGCTCGCTGCCCGTGGTCCTTCTAGACGGACTATAATTGACGCGTGTAGCACATCAGCTTATATCGACGTATGATATAAAAAAGTGCGATGCGCATAATAAAATCATGCGTGAACAACATATTTTATAATGTTATTATTGTACTGTTTTATTCATTTCACACCCCACAAGATTACCTATCAAATCTAACCAAAAGCAACATAAGTTTCCAGATATTTCATCATAAATTGACCTTTACATAAAAAAAAAGGTAAAAATATTTTTATTCCAACTATATGAGCAACCGTGTAGAATTTTATGTTTTATTTATTGTGATTAAAATCAATCAATAAATACCATTACAAATTTCAAGCTCACATTGTTGGCATTTTGGTGCGTCACTATAATGTAAACGCTGTCTATCATGACTAATTTGATCCTGTAAATCTAACGCCATGTACACCTTCGCATCCGCCTGCTTGATTCTGAATAAATTTCAACAGGAAAACGTCCCGGGGGGGGGGGGGTTCCTTTAAAAAAAATTGTACGGGTATGTGCCTGCCGGACTCCGAAAAACTGACCATCTCTATACCTATTTTTGGCACAAAAACCATCCCATCAGTATACCAATTTCAATGAAATTTTACTCAAATTGGGTGCTTTTTTTGCAAATTTTCCCAAAAGCACTCAATTTATGAAAATTGGGTGCTTTTATCTGAGATGAAAAACACCCCATTGATATACCAAAATCCTGGCAAAAATCACCAAAAAGGCAGGCACATATACGTATACCTTGTCAATGTAAGTACCCCCCCCCCCCCCCGGGGGGAACGTCTCCTTTGCAAATTTGCAGTTGGCTTTAATACTTCGACTAAAACTCACAAAGGTTGTGACTCCAATTACTAAGAATAAAATTGTTAGAATTACAGAAGCTACGAAAGCTTTAATCCATGGGAAATGACTTGCCATTGTTTGTGATCATTGGCTCGTTCACTTAGTGCTTATGCTTAGTGTTGTCTTTCCAGTACCTGAATTTCCATGCACTTTTATTTACTCCTTTACGCGTATTTTTACCTAACGATGATCGTCTTTCCAGTACCTGAATTTCCATGCACTTTTATTTACTCCTTTACGCGTATTTTTACCTAACGATGATCGTTGATAGTGTTCACTATTTTTGTTGTTGTTGTTGGAGGGGGTGTAAAACATTAAATTTATGTATACGCAAATCATAAGCCTTTCAGTTTATTATTCGTTTACCAAAAATAATGGATAAATTAGTTTTATGGGGCATTTAGATTTTACACCTCGCGAAATTAAGGAAAGGATGTTTCATGTTTTATTCTCATAGTATTAATTCAATCATCGTGTTTATTTTGCACTACACCAAAATATTGCCTAAGAATAGTCTCGCATTTGCTATCAATATCACACTTTGTTGTTGGAACTTGAATTCATCATATTGATGACAAAGGACATGGCATCTTTAACTGGTTTATATTCAAATATTTATGCATCTCAAATTATTGTATAAGGTGAATCTATAGATTCAAACACAACAATGAAGCGCGACAACGCTCTTTATTTTATCATATTTATGAAACTAGTAATAAAAACCCTTTGAAATATTACACTACGTCCTATAAAAACATTGTTCTTTCTTATTTATCTGAGTAGTTTAATAATCTGTGCTCTTAGAGATAAGGAATATCGCACAAAGACGCATTCAATTACAACAGAAGCGTTTTAATTCACCATTGAGTTTCCTTTCCAAATAATTCACACCTTATTTCTTCACATTCAATGACCTGTCTTTGTGTAGTGGTTTTATATTAAATAATCATTCATTTTAGACGCATTTTTACTCAATAAAGTTGGCTTAATCAACCATCCTTTTACGCTTATTTACCACTCGCTATCTCATGTATTGAAAAAAAAATAAGGTAACAATGGACATTGTTGACGTATCATTTAACAATTATATAATAGAATATCATTGCCATGTGAATTACCTAACGCTCATGAAGTCATTCAGTAGAGTTGATAGTAAATCTCTTATTTTGTAATTCTGTAAAGTGTGCAGAGGCCGAGTGGCATTACAAATCTGGGAGGCATAGCGCACTATAAATCCCCAGTATTTTTTTTGGTAATGTTTGGTTAACATTTGATTGCATATCGTTAGAATTACATATTAACTTAAATTATCGTTAATATTTGCATAATTTCCCAATAACAATAGTTTTCTAGTGGAACAACGAAAAAAAAACTCAACTCAAATCGTTCATCTTCTTATTCCATTAAGTCCCTGAGCAGTTGCTTTGAATTAAAATAATAATCTTATTTATAAAATATCGCCCACTCCACTTCTATCGGGGTCAATCAACCATTCTCTTCGATGATAAAGGCGCTGTCACACATCACCGTATTGACGAAAACGTACGAATAACGTACACTGTTTTGACTGTACGGTGATGTTCGTTATGCATTCGGTAGAAACACGTTCAATCCGTTATCCATCCGGCGGGAATGCGTTTTGCGCACGTTGAGTACGTTGTCATGTTTTGAGCAAGGTCAAAATTTTCAGGACGGTGTGTGTACGGTTGATGGACGGAGTTTGTACGGTTTGCACGCTAATCGTCCGCTACTCATACGTTATGCAATCGTTAATGTACGGTGTGCATCCGTCATGTGCAATGTACCAGGGATTCAACGTATCATTACCGAACATGAGACGCATAAACCGTATGCATACCGAATATGAAACGCATTGACCGTATACATATCGAGCTCAAACCGTAGGTCTAACGAATAGATACCGTATGAAACGTTCACCAACCGAATTCCCACCGGATGGATAACGAATTTCTCAGTTGATCATAATTATTCAGAAAGCCAGGGGAGGGGGAGGGGTAACTGATATTTGTGCTCGGGTAACCACCCGAGGTCTTCCGGTTCCGAAGGTTAACGGGTATCAAATTGGTATTTTAAATCCCTGATATAGAGTATCAAACTTAGAGAGAATTGTTGAATTAATGACAATTGTTCCCTTAATTGCCAATAAAAGTGTTTCAAATACCTAAAAACAGTTTTTAAAAGTGTCCAAATGGTGTACAATTACATTTTTACAGTTCTTGTAATAATTAATTCGTCGTCACATTTGCGTATAATATTCTCAGATGGGGTATTTATTTGAACAGGTATGGGCTCGGATAGGGTATCCAATCGAACAGATATAGTAGATTAATGGTCTCAGATAGGGTAATGATTTCACTCATTTGTGCATATTTGGTCTCACATAGGGCCACCATCGGAACCAGCGGATCTTGGTTTTTTACCCAGACACAAATATCAGTTACCCCCGCCCCGGGGTTTTGTTATAGAGTAGTTTTGTGCACTGAAGAATTATTATAATGAAACTTGCGAACCGCAAAGTTTGAAGAGGTTGATTTTTAAGTGGGGATTTACCGTGGCTATTGTCTCTGTGACTACTCGTACGTTTCTTATTCGTTTTGTACGTTCCTCATACTTGATTTATTCGTTTAGTACGGAACACGTCTGGTTCTCATTCGGCGTTGTTCAGTGAGACGAGACAACTTTCCCGCTTCTTATCCGCAAGTCGTACGGTCATCGTACGGTCTATTCGTTTCATATTCGTTAATCAATACGTTTATTGTATGGATTTCTTCACCGTATAATGCTTCTCGCCACCGTATAGCCTAATCTTTGTACGTTATTCATACGTTTTAGCTCAATACGGTGATGTGTGACAGCGCCTTAAAGTCGGATTACATCTCTCAAAGACAGATTCTCTTCAACATGAAGCGATAATGCTGACAGTAGAAATCAATATTACAATTTGTGAAAATACTACTTTAAATGGCAATTCCATAGCCTCAATGAACAGCCACTTCTATCCAGTACTGCTTCTATCACAATTTAGATGTTCATTTTGGAATAAGAACCTCGGTTTTTTGTTTTGTTTTCTTTTGTTTTTTGGTGTGTGTGTGTGGGGTAAATCTCAATTCTTATTCCAAGTATAGATTAAAACAAAACAAAAAACGATTCTTCTCTGTCATTTGTGCAGATGAACCCCTACAATATATCATGATATAAAAATGACAACAGATTTGCAAATAACCTTAGTTAGGTGTTTTGTAATATAAATTAGCCGTGACATGATTTTCATTGATTACTTGATTAAAAATTGATTATTATTTCAATAAAGGTTACTGGGGATGAGATTGTTGATCTGAACATTTGAAAAAACACTTAGCCGAATAAATCAGATTGGGTTGTAATATAAAAGAAAAATACAGTCAGGTTTACCTTTCTATAACGTCATTAGTTAAAATTTTCCTTAGGCTTTGATTTTAACGTTACCATGTGTTTCTCGTTTCTCAAATACCAGATTTACACATATCTTGGGGCCAGTATTAAGTTAAGTTCTCTCGTGCCCAGGAATAACTGTCCACTGTCGCTCCCGCATTGATTCGCCCCGAAGCTTATCTGCGTTTTCCATAGCGTACAAGTCTAAATCGTGTATTTATTTTGAATGAACTTTAGAAACTCGACACGATATAGCTTAAAAGCGTGAAATATCACTTAGCTTGAGGCCGATTCGTTTACATACAACAAGGCAATTACAGGCAATAAAATGCTCCATCGTCAACGCACTGTCTGTCGAGGCGCTAGAATGAATTTTGTAAATAACAGTGATAATACTAAAGCGTGGACATGACACATGTGATTGATTTATGACCTTAAATCTGACTAAATTTTTGGCATGAAAATCAAAAAATTTGCCAAAATTTCTAAAAAATTAAAATGACGCAACATCTAAGTGGGTGTTTTAAATAAAAATTACCATTCTGAAATTATTATTTTTTTTTAAAGTGTTACTTTTAGCTTGGTTGGAAGCCCAAATTGCCAAAAAATGTGTTTTTTTGTGATTTTATCAAAAAATGTGATTTTTGGTCTAAAATCAACATCACCATCATGTTCCTTGTGAAAATTCCTTTCTGGAAATGTATACTTTTATTAACTTTAAGCACTTTCTTAAAAAGTTATGGTACAAAATAAACTTGCAAAAACGTATAATTGATGTTGATGTTGTTGTTGTTTTATCATGTTTATTGGTTTTTTTATCATCGTCATCGTCATCATCATCATCATCATCATCAAATTCAATTTGATGCAAATATTATATTCAAGTAACTGACCTTGTCAATCTGAAAACTACAACGAATAGCTGTGTAAAGAGATTCTGAGATATATTTGTCTATGTTAAACTAAGCCCTTTCCCCATTCTTATTTCAATACTTTCGGTAATAGTCAGGTCCCTCTAGGGTCCATGTGTTTGTATACTAGTATCTACAATTTGATACATTTAATTGTTTTAGTCGATTAACCCGTACAGCATCTTGCCTTAGACAACATTTGACTATTTGCGAATCAATATTCTTTGTTCGGAATTCAACCTTGTGCGTGTTTAAGGGTACGAGGAATCCCTATGCTCAGGAAAATGTGAATCCTAACTATTTTTTTAATCATTAAAATATAAATAGTTTCCACTGCCTTTGCCGGGACTCGAACCATGGATTATGGC
>JXSR01S003442.1:33024-48445 GCA_000969725.1 Ophiothrix spiculata
TAATGTCACACTAGTTCCAGATCGCACTTGAAGTGATTTCGTATAATGACAATTTGGTTGTATCTCCGGGAAGTACCACACCATGACGTCTTTTGAATCGACGCCTAATATACGATTCGATTCAGTCACTGTTGTAGCTAATTCTTCAACTTTACACGAATATTGTCCTTGATCTTGTTTTGTAACTTGTGTAATTGATAAAAAATACACACTTGATCCGTCCTCTAATTGTCTAACAGCTAAAAACACTCTATCGTCCACTCCTTGTAAAACAGCTTCATTAATGGATAGAAGTTCTACACGTTTGTTAAGCTTACGTAACAGTGTTACCTGATTAGTTTCTTGCAGACCCCAGACTTGGCAATGCACAGAGAGAAGTCCATCTTCTTTGACAGGGTTCACTGGAATTGTCACAGCAATTCTTGTATCCGTTGATTGTAATGACACCAATACGAATGCAAAGTTTGACAATATATTCCATTTCAAAAACAACGATAATATGTGATGGGCATTCATGATGTTCGTATTCATCATGTAAAACTGTTTTTTAAACAAAATCACCGAGAAAGAGAGACGTGATGACAATACGTGCTGTTGCGAGCTATTAAAATCCTGGAATGAAACGTGAGTCCGTGACAATTCTCTTATTCTTGAGTAGATCACATATCTAATGCTTCATATCAACTGATATCATATTACGCCGACCCTACACCTTACAGTTAAGCCAGTCAATTTCCTTGCTTATATCCGCATGATCCTCAAAGCTATCAAATGATAGAAAACAAGAAAACCTTCGACACGGCGAAATTATGCACTGATGCTGCAAATTCTGCGTGTAAGTATATAACCGGATAAGAGCGCAGTATTAAGGAGCTTATGACTTGAAGTTACTAGGTGTAACCTTACAAGATTGTGTTGAATAAAAATGTTTTAGCTATATCAAGTGTGGTGACGTAGGGTGGTTGATCGACTTTTGCCTTCAGCTAAGGACTTAATAGACATCCGTTGAAACACTCCCTCTTTACGTTAGACATATTTGATAAATTAAGGGGCCGTGGTGATTAAATAATTTAAACACTCATCATCAGCTTTCACACTTAAAGGGAACACATTTCATGTCTTGGGAGTTTTGCTCAGTTGATGCACTTAAAATATTTATATATTTTAAAATAAGTGGCTAGATGCGGTATTATTTATATATGCAGATTGGGTGGGCTCAATTTGTTTGCAATTATAGAAAGTGAATTACGAGGGATAAAAAACGGAGATCTCATAAAATGACTTCAGACACACAATAAAGAAATTATATATGAGAGTGAATCATAAATCATTTGAAGGTCACTTGGTTGAAAGCAAATGACTAGATTTGGTTCGAAAAAAGTTTATAACGAATTAATATGACCGTACCCGTATGATATATTTCTCTAAATATGTTTCATGATGAAGGTAATGCACAAAATGGACATATGCACTTGCCCATACTATTAGTACATGAATTTAATTCAACAATTTGCCCTACCTGAAAGAAGTTTGCAGCTTGTTGGTAGGATCTCAGAGTATTGATTTAAACACATACAATGAATGATTTTTCTTTAATCTATCCTATTTTTAAAGATATAACACAAACATTTTTAAAGATGTATCCCAAAAAATTAAATATAAACTAAGATATGATTTGTGCCAGGCTTATTCAAGCTTTGAATCTTGTTTCATAGAAATTGAATGCAAACGTTATAATATTGTTGTTAGTGGTGTATAGATCCCACACTCCAATTATCAATTTTGTGACAGATATTGACCCAATTTACACACAAAAAATCAGAAAACAAGGTTGTTTATATTATGGGCGATTTTAACATAGACTTGTTGAAAGTTGACACTGATAGACCAGTCCATGATTATCTTGATTTTATTTATTCTTACTCAATAATGCCCACTGTTTACAAGCCAACAAGAATCAATGCTACTTCTGCTACTCTAATTGATAACATACTTACAAATAATGATGAAATATTTCAATCTTCTATCATTGTAACTGATATTAGTGATCATTTTCCTACTGTTTTAACAATTGACATTGATCCTGGATATCAAAAAAGTCGTAGTAAACATTTCTTTTATAAAAGAAACCATCATGATGACAATATCAGTGCATTTAAAAACAAATTGTCAGATGTTAAATGGCACGAAATTCTCAACAACAAAGATGTAAACGATGACTATGACAAATTTATAGAGACATTTGATAATTTATACAATGAGTGCAGTATCCCGCTCAAAAAATGTAAGGTCAATCGGGAAAAAAGACCCGATTTCGTCATGGATTACAAAAGGACTGTTAAAAAGCATAAACAAGAAAAACAAATTATATAAACATTATATAAATAATGTAACTGAAAAGAAACTACAAAAATTCAAGACGTACAAAAATAAACTTAATATGTTGATTCGTAAGTCTAAAAGGATGCACTACTTCAAAAAAAAAATGAAAAGTCTAAAAATAACATGAGAGAGACATGGAAAGAAATTAACTGCATTATTGGTAGAGGTAAAAACAGTCGTAGGATATCAAATTTAAAGATGAAATGGGTAATATTATAACAGATTCTCAAGATATAGCTAATCACTTCAATAACTTTTTCGTTAATGTGGGACCCACGCTTGCTTCAAATATCCAAAATATTGGCAAATTGTGAATACCTCCATGAATTGATACCAGATAGTATGTACATGAAACCTATTGTTGAATTAGATATCATCAAAATAGTTAGAAACCCTAAAACCAAATAAAAGTACCGGACATTACAATATTGGCAGCTTTATAATAAAAAGTGTAGGAGGTGCAATTGCTGAACCATTAACTAGAATATTCAACTTATCACTATCAACGGGTATTGTTCCAGAAAAGACAAAAATAGCAAAAGTTATACCGATTTATAAAAAAGCTGAACATGATGTATTCTCAAATTACCGACCAGTGTCACTCCTACCTTGTTTTTTCAAAAATCCTTGAGAGATTAGTGTTTAACAGATGTGTCGATTTCATTGAAAACCACAAAATCCTTAATGAAAAACAATTTGGATTTCGTTTAAACATTCAACCTACATGGCTATTGCCCAACTGGTAGATACAATTAATTGTGCTGTAGAAAAAAGTAAATCGACAATAGGTATATTTTTAGACTTGTCAAAAGCATTTGACACTATTGATCATAATATTCTTTTACACAAATTGGAACATTGTGGATTTCGTGGTATAGAACTTGACTGCATGGTTTAGAAACTACCTTGGTATCAGAAAACAATATGTGTTTTACAATGATTGCAAATCTGACATGAAATAAATCGTTTGTGGTGTTCCACAAGGATCCATACTAGGCCCTTTACTGTTTCTATTATATGTAAATGATTATACTTATGCTTCAAATGTCCTCGACTTTCTATTGTTTGCTGATGACACCACTATTACTTGCTCGCACCCGGATATCCGAAGCAATATAGGTATTATAAATAATGAGCTCAGTGAAGTCAGCAATTGGTTCAAAGCAAATAAATTATCAGTAAACGCCAGCAAAACTAACTACATGATTTTAGGTACATCTCACATGACGTAAAAGGTACACGATGATTTAACCGTTGTGTTAGATGATACTCTTCTGAAAAGGGTAAAATGTACACAATTTCTTGGTATATTAATTGATGAGTGTGTTACCTGGAAAAATCATATTGATTGCATTTCGAAAACTATTTCACGTAATATTGGTGTCATGAACAAATTGAAGTTTTCGATCCCACCCCGTATTTTGCATGCACTGTACTGCTCTTTAATTTTGCCTTACATCAATTATGGTATACTGATATGGGGAAACACGTGTAAATTTGTATCTTGATAAACTAGTTAAGCTCCAAAAATGGGCTATAAGGACTATATCAAAAGTCACTACCGAAGTCGCACTGGACCACTATTTGCCAACTCTAATCTTCTCACAATTAACGATTTGTATACTTTGGAAGTTGGAGTGATTATGTACAAATATTCGATTGGTGAGCTTCCTGTAGCTTTTAAGGAATGCTTCACAAAACGCTCCGATGTTCATAACTATTCAACACGACATGTCAATGACCTTAACACAACTAACAACAGAAAAAAAAAATTCTGACCATGGAATTCGCTCCACTGGCCCCATTCTTTGGAACCCCATCCAAAAACACTAAAACAATCCAATACTATCAAACATTTTCGCTGTACATTGAAAAGATCCCTTATTCAAAAGTACAACTAAATTACTGATACAGTATTTTTCTAATTTTACATTTTCTTCTTCCCCCCTCCCCTTTTTTTTTTGCGATTTTTGTACCCGTCCCGTCCTTGCCATGTCATGTTTGTATAGTGCATTTACGTGTATTAGGGGTAGGCTATTTACAGGCCTTTTTGGCTTTCCTGTTTGCTCCTCCATAAGATGTTTTGTTGTGTTATTTGCTGTATTTGTATTTTTATGGAAATAATAAAGATTGATTTATTGATTGATTGATTTATTGCATGGCTTTGCACGCCATAAAAAAAAAAGATTGATATTGACAATGAAATAAATAACATTTATTTTAGGAAATAAATGTTATTCTTAACGACGTTTCTTTACAAAGAGATGCTTTTACTAAGTTTCTAGGTGTCATTATTGACGAAAATCTGACTTGGAAGAATCACATAGACGCGATATCTAAGACAATCTCAAGAAATGTAGGTGTGCTTACTAAACTTAAGCACTATGATGTACCAGAATACATTTTACATTCATTATATTGTACTTTAATATTACCATACATTAATTATGGTATTCTTATTTGGGGTAATACGTGTAAAAGTTAATTAGATAAAGTCATTAAGTTACAAAAATGGGCTATCAGAACAATATCATGTGCACATTATAGATGTCATACAGCGCCTTTGTTTAAAAAACACAATGTACTAAATATATGCGATACATTTAAACTGGAACTAGGTATATTTATGTACAAACACCAAACAAAGCGTCTCCCAAGTGTTTTTACAGATTACTTTATCAAAAATAACCAAGTCCATAAATATCAAACAAGAAATTCATCAGACTATATCATTAATAAAACACAGAAAAGGTTTTCTGACCGTGCAGTTCGCACAATGGGTCCAAGCTTATGGAATACATTAGATTCAAATATAAAACAATGTAAAACTGTCAAACATTTTAGAAATGTGTATAAATCCAATATTCTTGCTATTTACAACTGAGTTTGTTGGCTTTTGGTATGCCTAACCCTATGCTTTGTTTGGTTTTTTGTCCCCATTTGCTTTTATTTTGTGTGGTTGAACCAGTGTCCTGCAGGGGATAGTCTCTTCGGGCCTTTTTGGCCTTTTGACCATTCCCACAATATCATGTCTCGTTTTATGTGTTTTATGATATTTTTCTGTATGATATTGTGAATAAAATTGATTGATTGATTGAATGATCAGTAAAAAATTTATCAGAAATTTCAATGAACATATTAACACTTAACTGCATAGGGGGGGAGGGGTACCATGGTAACCAACATTTGGTTTTTCGCTTCTCGCGTTTTAACGCCGCAATATTTCGAGCTGTTAATTTATGTAATTGCCTAATTAGTAGTTGCGCTTCTTTTGGCATCGTTTTCGAGCTAATTAGCACAAATTAGCATTTTTGGGGGGTGGAAAAAATTGATTTACCCATAACACCACCCCGGAGTAAAATTTTCCAATTTCTATTTCAACAATGTCAATGTATTCATGATCTCCTAATTTGAGCTAAATTTCACGAGAAAATTCCTTCGGGAAGTGGGTTTTTCAAATCGAGATTTTGCGCGACAGTTATTTGTCCGCCATTTTGAAACGGCACGTATATTTGTATAATTTTTTCCCCCTGAAATGTGGTTGTGATTAGTGTACCTATACATTATGTCCCAAAAGACAGTGTTATGGAAACATTTATTCATATTTTTCTTCCATATTTCTAAAAGTTTTATGACTGATTTAGAGACATTGTAATTATATAGTTATCATAATTAGAGTGAACGAATATTTTTGCTTACGTTTTAGGTACGGTTTTATGGATTTGCACAATAAAATATGAAGTAAAAAGCGCATTGTTCTGCAAGAAGACTAAAAATTGAGTTCATTTTAACTTGGTGAAAATCGGAAAAATCGGAATCGACATTAAATCAGTTTTAATCTGATACATTAATCGTGCCAGGCTAAAAATGATTACATATCTGAAACAATGTCATCAATCAAAAACAACCAATAAAACGCAACGTAAAATATATTTTAAACGGTAACCGCATTCCTGTCAGCCGTCCAATCTGCTGAAAAGAATCCGACATGTTTTATATGCAGTCATATATGACGCGTTGCATCAAAGGGTACAACTTTTCGGCAATCCCGAATCTAAGCTACGGCTGTCTGGAGTTGAAATTGAGTGAAAAATGGTCGGGGTCGATTTTTAGATATTATTAAAACTTCAATGAATGAGCTTGCTTTCTGAAAAAAATGCACTTTAAATGTGAAACCAAGTCGGATTCTGTCAGATTTAGTTTAAAATTGCCATAATTGTCAAACACTGGTGTGTTTTTTTCAGAAGTGTTTTTTTTTTTAATCCGTCAATGTTGTCATTCTTTGTTTTGTCATAGCTACAATCTTCTGCAAAACTGTTGGGACACTTATAGTAATATTAAGCATTTATCCCCGCTCCCCTGGATCAATGTTGAGTTAGTAGACATGTGTGCATCAACATTGATTTGGGGGGGGGGGTCAAAGCCACTTTAGTAACACCAAGTATACCTTCTTAATACGCACACTATGAAATTTCAGTTGCTACCGTGGTGCTTAATAATAATGGCACAAGTGTCCCAACGAGATTTGCAGAAGATTGTAGTTAACATAATGCCCGATGCCTTTAATTTTAGTAGCATTTTAAAGATGATTAAAAAAGCTTTCTAGTCATATATATGTACTAAAACTAAAAACTCAATTTTGATTTTACAGAAACATGATGTACCTTTTGATGTAACAGCGTCACATATTTACTTACTTTCTTTCACCATATTTATACATCTTTCTGTTGCTCTATTTTTGTATTGTAAGAACCTCAGCATTAACTTTATTGTTAATATACAGCTTCTTTACCTGAGGTTTATCAAACGTTGGATGCATTTTTATATAATATTTGAGGGGTGATAAAAACTATATCCATATCTTGCAAAACACTGCTGGCAAGGTTATTTTAGGTTTGCCCCGCAGATTTCCCACTGACACGCTGCTAGATATCCTCGGTTGGAAAAAAACTCTCTGATAGACGTTCAATACATCTCAATACTATGGTCTACAAAAGTCTCTCCAATACTCTCCCCCCAAATTTGTGCAATATTTTTAATACAGTCAGAAACAGCCATAGGTACACTACTCGTGCAGGATCCTATGGTAACCTTGTGCCACCCCCTTGCAGAAACAAATCTGATGAGAGAAAATTCATCAACAGGGGGTGGCATCTTTCAACAATCTTCCACCTTCAGTTAAGCACCCCCTCCCAGCAAGTATGGCCATTTTTAAAAAGCTTATCTCCTGATTGTTTTTAACATTTTTCTGCATTGTTTTAACCATTTATAGTAATATATTGTTTTTAATTATGATTGTATATCTTATTGTATAGTGTTTTGTATTAAATATATTATTTTCATTTTGATGTTTTTATGTTTGACCCCTGTGCACCCATGAAAAACAGTGCTGGCACTGATGGGTTTCCCCAGGCTAAATAAGAAGTAAATAAATAAATAAATAAATAAACCTGTTTGTGCATTGTGCGTTTATCACCAAACTTGAATGAATTGGTTTTTCGAGGTATTCAAATTTACATCTCGCAAAAATTTAGGGACGTTTATAGCATATTATTTACATCAAAATATTGACTAAGAATAGTCGCATAGCGCATATTTATCATCAAATATCACGCTTTGTTGTTCAAGCTAACATTTGAAACTGGTTTATATTCAAAGATTCGTCTATCTCAAAAGTTTTATAAAATGAGGCGAATCTATAGATTCGAACAAACAGTGAAACCTATATAATATTGAACGAGTAATAAAATGCTTTTGAATTATTACCATAAATCCCATCAAAACATAGGCTTTCCTCATTTATCTAAGTTGTTTTATAATTTTACTTCAGCAGATAAGATATATCGTGACAAAAACACATTCATCAACAGAACAATATTAATTCACCATTGTGATTCCTCTTCAATAATTCAGACTTAATTTCTTCCCATCTAATGTCTAGCCCCTGAGTGGCGGCTTTATATTAAATCATCATTCATTTAAGACTCATTTTGCCCATTAAAGTGGGCTTAATCAGCCATCCTTTCCGCTAATTTACCACTCTCAATCTCACGTATAAAAAGCATTAGTTCATAGTGGATTCTATAGTCGACGCATAATTGCCATTTAAAAATTGATAGAGTATCATTGACAGTTGACTTATCAAACGCCCGTGATATCTATTATAATAATATTATATGCTATATCTAACATTTTTGCAAGTTTTGTTAAAATTTATTCTCTATCTCAACATACCGTCAGAATGAATTTGAATCAGAATTGGATTTCAGTTATCGCTTTTTTTTTGCAAAAATTTACAATATTTTTTGCGAATGATAACGGAATAAAAACATCTCATCGTCAACCACCATCCCTGATGCTGTTATCTCCTCATTTTATGTTTATTCCCTGAGGACCAAGTTTATATTAAATCATAATTCATTTAAGAACCAGTTTGCCACTGAATTGTGTCATTCAGTCTCCCCTTGCTAACATACCACTCTTTATCTTTTACAGAAAATATTAAGCAATAATCGAGTCACGTTGACGAATAATTGTCCTTAAAATATTAATAGAAAATCAGATCGGTTGACTTATCTAAGTCCGCGATTTTTTTCATATGTTTTTATATCATACATTATTCCAATTTTCATTAAATATAACAAACATTGGCGGTATGAAGAGGGAAATACTTTATCACTAAGGGGTAACAGTTAACAATGAGAGAGTGAATGATAAAACAGTTTATAATAAAACATCCGGCTTCATTCTGACTCTTTAATGAAGTATATTTGTTAAACCATATCTTTTATTTTACTTATAGAAAACACAAGCAAAAGAAAAAGAAGAAGAAGAAGAAGAAGAAGAAGAATGTAAGTCAAACTGTTTATTATTTTATTATTATTATTATTATTATTATTTATTTGTTTATTTATTTTTCCAAAGCACCAACATCATTAAATTGGTGACCTTTATCTATTTTTTTTTTACTTAAAAAAATTACATATACATTTTTGGATGGAATGCATTTTACAATCCATCATCAGCTATCCTCGTACATTATGCTATATATAATAGTCATAATGTTGATATTGCATTACATAAATATGATATCAAATATCACGCTTTGTCGCTCTAACTTGAATTTAACATTGATGACAATGAATCAAAACATTTTGTCGCCTTGGCTTTAACTATAATATTCATCTTTTTGAATTGATTCGTCAAATAAGTGACTCTAGTTTCACACACAAATTAACTGATAACAAAAGAAAAAATATCTCCATTACTCTTCGTCTTTTCATTATTACATATATAACAAATGACAAAATCTATATGAACTGGCACATTATTTCCAATCAAAACACTGCTTTCTCAATTTTGCCTGAATGATTGTTTAATACATTATACTCCAATAGATACAGAATATCACATCAAAATTATTCCAACAGAGAAACGTTTAATTTACCGTGATGCTTCCTCTTCAAGTATATAATTCGTCTCTAATTTCTTCTTATTTTTTGTATGCCCGGCTCTTTAATAAAGTGACTTTATATTAAATCATCATTTATTTAACACTCAATGTGCCATTAAAGTGTGCTTAATCAGCCATTCTTTTCGTTAATATTTTAGCCTTCTCCGTCTTACTTATTGAAAATGATAAGGGAATTAGTGGATTCTTGTTGAATTGAAATTAAAAAAACCCAGATAACTTATCTAGAACCTATGATACATTTATTATTCGATTATTCGATGAACTCAACATTAGTATAGCTGATTTTTGTAAGATAGTGTTTTGTTTGAATTTTATTTAAGGTCTATTTCCACGACGCGACAGACTGAACAACTATAAAAAAAATCTCATCTTTAAGAGCTTTTAAGCTCAGACCACCATGTACGATGCTTCGTTAAGTATATATAAAAATACAAAATATATTAAATCATGATTTATTTAAGAGCCGTTTTTCACATTCAATTTGGGTCAATGGGCCATCGTTATTACATTCTACTCCCTCTCTTATAGAAAAGATCAAGTTATAGTCGAGTCATGTTGACGCATAATTGCCCTTTAAATATTAATACAAGATAAGAGCCAGTTGACTTATCTAAAGTCCGTGATTTTATTCAGTGTTATTATATCATACATTATTCCAAAGTCATAGATAACCAACATTTGCGATATAAAGACGAAGGTTATTTATGATAATTGAAGAAAAATAAACTACAAACAAACAAACAAGAAAACGCTACAGGGAATTGTATGGGGAAAAATCACGATCATATTAATAAGAACAAAATTTGTATTGAATGAACTACTACTTGTTGTGCCAGTTGTTTGTTGTTCAATGAAATACAGGGTATCCACGAATGACGAGTACCAGTATAAAAGCCCCCTGGAATTGAAGTCCGCCTACCATAGAAAATGATAGAACAGATCGAAATAAACTAAACTATTATGCTGAGTGAGTTAATCTAATCTGTTCACCCCGGACAATATGAAAGGGGAACTAACATTCTTACTAGTCGATTTCTATACTGACTTATACAAAAACAATTTGTCAGGTCCTTTTATCAGTAACCTTTTATCAGTAACATATGTATTTACGTCCCTCTTATTCTTCTTGACCCTCTTGACCCGTCATATCGAAAGATACCTTAAGAGTCCCAAAATCAAAACTGATATTTTGGTCTCATCTGAAAGCTGAATTTTAAATGACACCTTGCTTTTGTTATTGGGTGTTCGGTTGCATCCAAATTGATGATGTGGAAAACTATTTAGTTTTGAGAAAATTGAGTTTTAAGTTTCTGTACAATTTGGATGAGGAGACGATTTTCATGATCTTAGTTTTGACACATTTTCCTTATGTATTGAATGTTGGAACCTGATTAATATGAAAGAAGACACTTCAAAGGTAACGTTTCTGGTGAAATTAAAAATTCGACCTCCGACGCAACTTTTGACTATGCTCAGCTTCAATGACCTGCATACTTATTGATATAATAAATATGAAAATGGATACTTCCATTTTTGTTGATGGATGGTAGAATTTGGATTGAACACCATTGGTGCAGTTTCAACATATTATTTTTGATTATCATATAAGAAACACTTTTAATAAGATTATTTTTATGGTATGTTTTCCCCAAAATAGCAATTGTCCATTATTTTTATGGTATTTTTCCCCCAAATAGCAATTGTCCTAACAGAAACACATAATGCGCTTCTTAAATGCTTCATTTTCAAATAGTTATACTTGAAAATCTTTCAATTCTTGTATACTTCCTGCTCCTGGCGATTATATATAAATTGAATCATCATTTATTTAAGCAAACTTTATATGTATCTTTCCTTTCAATTGCTGTTAATCAACCATCCTATGTATATATTAAATTGATACTCCTCTTTTATGTTTTTATAAAGACAAATTGATGTGAAATAATAATTATAATAATAAAAATGAGAGTCGCATTTGCGCATGATCACTTAACACACAAAAACTACTATACCCGCTCATTGGTCAACAATATCTTAAAATGGTTAAGATGTATTAAACCAATCGCGGGTGAAGTATTAGCAAAGCTAATAAATGAGCTCAAAAGCGCGACTCAGCCCATTTTCATTGCTCTAACGTAAGTGGCTACTCAAAGAGAGTATTTTTTTTTTGTACCGTTGAATAATATTCGTCCTTAGATATATGACCGAAAGCACGCACCGGGTTAAATTATTAATAAAATCCACTGGATAGGAAAACTGATCTAACGCCAGTGATTTTATCATTCATGTCTTAGTTTATCATTCATATATATTCCAACTTCATTAAAGATAATAAAGCATCTGCGGTAGTTTGACAATGAGTATAATCGGGATGAGGAATAAATTCCCTGGGGTTACTCTTGTTAAATATTGTATGTACCACGCGCGAACTCTAAAAAAAGGAAAAAGAATGTGTTTTTCCCTTAAATTACTATAGAACGTGAGCACTAAAAAGACATCATTTATGTATGTTTCACAAACGAAAAACAAAATGTGTATGTTTGACTAATAAAAAAGGATCAGTGGTAGTTCAGTTTTTTATCTACATTTATACTTCTAGCAACTGAAAATGTTAATGTCAAATTTTAATACCCTGCCTGAATAACGTTTATTAAATAAAAAAAGAAAACATTGCCAGGGTGGATGGCTCATATGAAGTTCACATATGCAAGCACCGGTGTTCTTCAACATTTCATGTCCCAAATCTTGCTTAAATCTATTTTCTATTGTTGACATTTGTAAACACGGCGTTAGTGATCTTAAACCATGGGGACGATTTTGAAATTTGAAGTGGAGCGTGCATTAAATGTGTCTTTTTGAAACTTAACCGCAGCTTGCCATTTGCATACCGAAATTGTATTCTCTTACTAGATCAACATTGGTACACTATGGTATTGTATTCAGGGGGACCCGATTTCGAATACAATTAAAAATTATTTTCACCAATGACTTTGGGATTCTATTTTTTGTTGTTGTTTTTTTTTGCAAATGATGTGCCTTGCTTTTTTTTTCATGTCAAAAAATATTTTTTATAATAAGCTAATATAAGCTTTTCGATGACAACATAAAATCATATGCACTTACACAAATATGTATTTTTGTAGCTAGTTGTAGTTAGAGTCACCAACTTTTATCTCCGTCAGAATATGGGAATTCTCTTCTCTGACTATACACCTGATACAGGGGCATTATTAACTTTATTTGGGTTACATAGGTCCTAGACGCCTAGATTTTATTATCCGAGACCGTACCTGTATAATAACTAACTAAATAAGAGTTATAAAGGAAAATGGGAAAGAAATAGAGTAAAGAAACGAAAGAAATGCCATTTATATATATAAAAAACATAAAATAGAAGACACAAGCCATAGATCTGAAATAAAAAATATAAATGCTTTAACCAATTTATATCAGCGTTAACCAATATAACTGAATCTTTGTTCATTCAATTGTTTGATATTATAATGATAACAGTATAAATAAATATCTTTGGGTTCCCCCTTTCCCCACAACGAATATGAAAAGCCCCAACAGACCTCGCGTATGTTGTTATTAAACTCCGCTGTCCAAACTAATCAAAAACATGTCTATTGTACGGTGTCATCTCCACGGCATCCTCCTATTCTTTTGATAAGCATCTCGAGTTCAAATACCGTCATGAATTCACTGCCATGATATTAAATTTCCAAACCAATAAGGTTGGGTCTTTTGTGGAAAGAGATATGAAGATAAAAGAGCCAGTCCGATTCAATCTGACATAAGGGTTTAGAGTATGTAAGCGAGATATCGTATGCCTCTCAGTATCATACAAACCATTGAAATTGCATGACCGTATACGGAATTTCCATTCTGTTGTATATAGGAACGGATTGCATTTTGTAATAACTGGTTGAGAGAGGCAAGTGGTTGGGAGAATTCAGTTAATAGATGTGGACCTCTAGAGCAGTTTAATAGATGTGGACCTCTAGAGCAGTTTGGTTAATAGATATGGAACTCGAGAGCAGTTTGGTCAGTTTCCTGCAGCAGTTGGCTTGGTTGCCGATGAACTAAGGCCAACGACTCTTCCTCGAGGAAATTAATGTCTCACCCTTTGACTGGACTTTTCAACATGTTAACATGGTTAATGGTTATTGAATAGTATTAAACTTATGGAGTATAAGGATTCTTATCGATTTATATGGAAATATGTTTAATCAGCTAAGATCTTAAACGATTCAACTGTGCAGATTTGTGACAGAACACTGAAGTAAACGAACAGCCTACATACCATATGCACCAATTTTCCTTGGATTGATCGCGATGGATGCTATACGCTACTTCGGTATCGTATACTTTGTTTTGACATCGACAATCTATGCAGCAACTACACAGGTAAGAACAACTGCGCCCATAAATCCTGTGAATGTAGGTTCCATCCTCTCGGTTCATTGCCAAATATGGAGATTACAAGCGGGTCATCATGTTGCTATTTTAAGAACCATTGGAGACAACACAGAAATGTTAACAATTAAAGAAGCTGTACTGCCTGATATTGAAGAACGAGTATTTCTTGCAGTTCGTACTATGACCGATGGATCAACCAGTTATTTTCTTACCATATCAGGAGTCGAACAGGGGGACGAAGGATTGTATGATTGCAAAGTATTACGTGGAATAGAGGAAATAGCAGGTGATCAGGTTCGAATCAAAGTTAACTATTTCCCGATGGAAGAAAGCCCGATTTGCACCAGCGACACGCCGAGTTCCCCGTCAATTGGATCTATGATTAATCTTAACTGCTCATCTCAAGAAGGATCACCTCAGGTTCGAATCCAATGGAGTCGAACCCATGACGACTCGATAATAAGCTCTAATCAAACGACGGACAATAACACAGCTTACGCAGAAGCTATTTTTTATCTTTCAGAAGATGATAGAAACGTTGTGTTTCAGTGCACAGTGTCTAGCCCCGTTTTTCAAGGAGTTTCAAAATCGTGCATAATTGGACCATTTATTTTCAAGACACACGGAACGGACATCAGTGCGGGTGAACACACTGAGAGTCCAACAATTGTTGACAAAGGTATAAATGACAATACAATAAGCGTTGGAGACACACTTTCAAACTCTCACTGCACTGAAATATGTTCAATGTTTGCACCCCATATGTTTCAATGGATTGTTGCTGCAGTAATCGCTGGATTTTTCGCCATATTCTTTTTAATCGTTGGCATTATTTTATATATTAAACTAAATCATTTAAACTCTCTAAAGAAAGATATAGATAATCCTCCAGCAATTGATGGTTTTAGCGGAGATGGTATTTATGATGATGTAGATGTAAAGCCCTACATGACTTTGCAGAGACAACCAGATCCGTTAAATAAAGAAATGCAAGTTATTGGCTATTATCGTTTCACACCGAAACAGTACGTAGATTGTTGATATCAGCATAAGTAGGACCTGTGATTCTACTCTTATCCTATCGACTTATGAATATGAAAATTTCTTATAGGAAAATATTAAAATTGTTTTATGATGTGAGGT
>JXSR01S003444.1:7097-17888 GCA_000969725.1 Ophiothrix spiculata
GAAATAAGTAACTGGTTCAAAGCAAACAAATTATCGGTAAATGCAAGCAAAACTAATTATATGGTTATGGGAACATCACATACTACTAATAAATACGTAGATATACATGTAAACAAATCTAAATGTAGAAATATTGTTGATGATGTTATTGATGTTGCAGGCGATATGAATCATGATGATCAATCAAGGAAGAAGACTATCAATGTCATTTTGGATAACGTATCACTGGAAAGGGTCAAATTCACAAAATTTCTTGGTGTTATAATTGATGAAAACCTTACTTGGAAGAATCATATCGATGCAATATCAAAAACAATATTAAGAATACATGAATGTTAACTAAATTGAAACATTACGTACCTTTACATATATTACCTTCTTTATATTGTACACTTATGCTATTATCAAACAAGAAATTCACAACACTGTAGTATCCATAATGCTAAAAAAATGTTTGCTGACAGAGCGATTAGAATTACTGGACCCATCTTATGAAATTCATTAAATATCAAACTGAAAGAGGCAAAAACTCTTTAAAAATTTAGATAAATTATGAAAACTACATTGCTTGATCTTTATAATTGAGCTTTGTTTGGTTCTTGGTATTATTTTTTTTTTTGGTTCACGTTTGTTTTGTACTATATATTTTAGATATGCAACTTAGGCCCTACTAAGCGTTTCTGGGGATAACCCTTTCAGGCCTTTACTGGCCTTTTGTTATCTCCTCAATATCATTGTATTTGTTTCCTTTTGTTATGTTTTTATGATGATGTAATGTTTGTAATTTTATGATATTGAAATAAATTTGATTTGATTTGATGTTGAGCACATCTTACTCAACGTTGAGCAAAGTTTACCCAACGTTGAGTAAAGTTTATCCAACGTTGAGTAAGATTTTATTCAACAAAATGAGATGTGACCGTTGAGTAAGTTTTTACTCAATAAGAGTAAGATAATTTTAAGAGTGTGGATTTTGCACATCTGTTAAAGTCATCGCATTGGTTCACATATAATTCGTTACTTTCCAATATATATAGGTGGAGAGTTGAACACCTCAATGTATAAGAGGGTTTAATCAAATGTTTCCTTTTATTTTGGCCTAAAGGCTTCCAATGAAGTTACCTTTTTGTTGTTGTTAAAGAAAAACATTGATTGGTTGTTTTGTTGGCTTGTTGGTGAGTTATTAAGCGTAAAAAAGCATAGGCGTAAAAAAGCTAAAGAGTTGTGTTTTGTCCTGTAATCATAGCTAAATAATTTTCCCATTTCGTAATTATATTATTAAAGTTTATGAAAATACATCTATTTTAGAGAAAAATCCCTTAAAATGAAAAGACACCATATAATTAAAAAGGAATCATGTATTTACAATATTCGTATTGTTTATCGTATCGTGTTTATCATATATACATTCTTGATAACTGTTCTTTGTAATTAATCCAATGTTCTCAACACAATTTTAACATACCTCAAATTTTATAAAATAAGGGACTTTTTTTTAACACACAACAACAACATTGTTATACTCTAAATGAACTAAAAATGTTTTCTTATGTGTCAAATCAATGTTTTTGATTTCCACTGTATATGTCATTGTCAGCTTATTATACAAATACAAGAACGACATGATGTTTTCGTTCGAGGCAATAAAGCTGTCTTCATATAAATAATGCCATATACATCGTTTATCTTGTCCATTCTTTCTTGTTATTCCAAAGGTCTACTGTAATGAAATTATTGATCTTCGTTTCAACGAACTCATTAACTTACACTCTTCTTTCGCGGACTTTCTTTTTTAGTCTAAACTCGGTTTAAAATCAAAGTACACTGTTTCCCATAAACTTGGAAAACATCTTTTACCATTTTTTATGTAAATATCGATTTATAAGAAATATATCTGGAAAACGTATGTTGCTTTTGTCCAGATTTGATAGGTAATCTAGTTGAGTATGAAATGTAGCTCCGAATGTGATAATTTTGCCCGTGCACCGGTAGGGGTAACAACACAAATGGGTCAAAACACTTGAGGTCAAGCTTGGTTTGACAACAAGTTGGCCTAGGTAACTTCACAATTCAAGCTGAGTGGTCATTCTTTCTGCAATAGAGTGATAAGCAGGTGTGGTAAGAAGGTCCTGGTCACACTTGACTGCGCCAAGAGAATTCTTGCAAATGAAGCATTTAACGGTCATCCTCATGAAATTGACATCACTTGACTTGGAAAAATAGAAAAAATGAAGTTTCGTCAGAAATATTTATAAAAAATGAAGTTTCATAAAAAATATCTACAAAAATTATAGATAATATAAGGTATCATTGGATCATATTCATATATTGTTATTTTTGAACTTACAAATATGGCATGTATAATAGCTATAGTATTGCTTTTAATTAATTCCATCAGACAGCCTTTATATGCTTACTCATATGATTTCACTTAAAGATACTTTATTATAGAATAAAACAAATTTTGCCACTGTGTGTTACACTTAACTGCATAAGGTAGCCCGCATTTCCGTTAGTGCATACTGGGTGGGGTTCCACGGTTCCTCCCCCCCTTATAAAAACCACTTTCCCGCCCGAAACATATAATAATATTAAAACTTAAGTGCATAAGGGGGGGTCCATATGGACCCTGGATTTTGTAGGGGTTGCGCATGTTTTGGTGCAAACAAATTTCAAATCGTTCGCGTCGTTTTTGAGATAATTAGCATAGACTGGTAAAATGATGGCGCTGTTCAAATTATGTTTTGTCCCAAAAACCAAAACGAAACAATTGTTTTCAAATTTTTATTTCAGCAATGTATTTGTAATTATAATCTTCTATTATGAGCCAATTTTCAATAAAAAATTTCTTTGGGAAAGCTTATTTCCATTTTTGGCGGGAAATTTGTCGGAAAAAAATGGAAATTTGACACGGATTGGAAATCCGACCGCCATTTTGAAACGGAATGACGGATTTTTATTGTTTTTGTTTCATATGATTTTAATTGAGTTGGTGTTTTACTCTGTACAGTTTTAAAGATAAATAATATGAATAACATTGTTCGTAAAGCGATCAAAATACAGAGTCCATATGGACCCCCCCCCTTGTGCACTAACGGGATTCTTAAACACCTTATGCACTTAAGTGTTAGCACTGAAGTGCATACGGTGTTTAAAAATCCCATTAGTGCATACAAAAATTAAAAAGTTGTTTCATTACGGTTTTAGAGACAAAACAAAATTTGAACAGCGCCATCATTTTATCAGTTTATGCTAATTATCTCAAAAACCCCTACCCTTACAATTACATAAAAACAGCTTTATTGGGTTATGTTGCGTTTTCGCGCTTCGCGCAAAAAACAAAATCATGGGTATATATGGACCCCCCTTATGCATTTAAGTGTTAACACCATATTGTAGGTACACTAATCACAACCATATTTCATGAAAAAAAAATATACGTGCCGTTTCAAATTGGCGGTCAAATAAACACTTTACATTTCGCGATATCTCGATTTTGGCCAACATTTGAAAAACACACTTCCAGAAGGAATTTGTCAATGTCATTTGGCTCAAATTAAGAAATCATATATAATACTTTGACATTGTTGAAATCAAATTTGTAAAATTTTAATCCGGGCGGTTTTATGGGCACCCCCCCCCCCCAAAAAAAAAAAATCATCAAAAGCTCAAAAACGATGCGGTCTGGACCGGTCTGGATGTCATTTTTTTCGCCAAAAGAACCGCAGCTACTATTTAGGCAATAAATAGCCCGAAACATTGCGGCGTTAAAATGCGAGAACCTAATAACCAAATGTTGGGTATCAAGGTATGCAGTTAAGTGTTAATTCCAAGGCCATGATTTGTCTTTGTTCTATTTGCGGTATACCGGTTAGATATTTAAGTGAAAAACATTTAATTATGAACTGTGTTCATAAGATCGTGGTACAAGGTATAGGGTGAGCCGTGCAGTGTTTTTTCTAATTATTTTATGTATTTTATCCAGGTTTGCAGTAGCCTGTTTTACAACATAACTTTTTCAAAATATTGACGCCTTGTCTTAGTGAGGTCTGTTAGATGTTGCCCCTGAAAGGTAAATACAATAGTCAATTCTTCGAATTTGAAAGTAGCAAGAGCGAGACATTTTGGAAACGACTGATAGAATATTGAAAACATCATCTACTCTGATATTTCCTCAGAAACATCTTTTAAATATAAAACTACTAACAGATAAGTTAAATTAGGCATGAAAGTATTATGCTTTTTCCATGTCTTGATATTACGCTCTAGGGCAAGTGAAATAAAATAATTTCATCAAATAAAATTTCACAATATATTCATTTTTCTCAATCATATTCTTTTATCATCCATCTAGATTTGTTTTCGGTATCCTTGCTGTACATATCCTGGGGCAATATTAATGTAAACCGTATCTCTCTCTCTCTTTTATTATCCCTAAAGAGAAACAGATGGTTACGCAAGAAAACACAATATTTTTGCAATCACGACAACGTATATCTGCGTAAATCATCCTTATAAATTGATATGTGATGTATGCTAATACATGTAATGTTTCTTCCTGTATTTATTTAGGAATGAATTTTCTCATATTATCTACATGTGACTCATGTGCGTAAAGTGTGCTTTGGTGGTCATTTTGAATCTCACTATCGAAAATTTAGAACCCCACCTTTTGCGCTATTTGAAACATGTCAACAATATGATTATAAACAGGTGTTTCTGTTACACACTCAGAACGCCTTTTTGCAGTGGCTGTTTTGAATATTTCTAATATCATGTTAAGTAATCTCTTTTTGAGCACAAACACATATGGCGGTTTTTCGGACGTCACTAAGGATGCATTTTAAATTTGAAACATGCTTTTTTATAATATGGGACAAATATGTCTGCAGGATATTACCACTAGCTAGATTCAAAATTTAAGGGTGTTCATGTAGTCTGTGAGCTGCTATATAGACCTAAAGGACCGCCATAAAGCTCAACTGGCAGTTGTCTGTCGGTCCTGACCGGTTTTGTGCGGTTGTTTATTACGGCTGAATCGACCAGAAGCACCAAGAACCGGCAAATAACCACCGGTTGGGTTTTGAAGCGGCCCATAAACACACTCACTCCTTGATTCATGTGCAGCCGGCAGACCAGTAAGTGTCTGGTTAAATACATTTTAGCAATAAGCATTAACCCTCGTCTACCCAGGGGGGTTGCAACCCCCCTAAGGTTTTTTCCCCGCTGCATAAAAACGCAAAAGCAACCGACCACTGTTTGAGTAATCTCTTTTGAATCCTGTGCGGTCATTTTAATGAAAAAAATAGGGGGGTATTACCTTAGGAGGGGTTAGGGTAGGCCGTCAAAGTTGGGGGTTGGTGAAGCCCCGGAAAATGTTACAGTCGCCATTTTGAAAAATATATCCATGCTATGAAGCTGAAACTTGCAGGGCATGTTAGAATTATCATTTACCTTCTTTATTAACAAAAAACCCGATGAAAATCGATCATTTAGAACTTTTATAGCAACATTTTGATTAGGTGGCCATTTTTGCCAAAATCTCGATTTTTCTATCCGAACGAGCTTTATGACGTCATAATTACGTTACGCTTTTTTGCCGATTTTGGTGATCTTGGTATCATTGGATAGGGAAGGACCATACCTATATTATTGATAGCAAAACCAGGTTCATAGGGGTTTCCGTTTTAAAAATTTAGGGGGGGGGGGTTTGCAAACCCCCCCCCCCCCCCCCCTTGGGTAGACGTATTACAAAAAAAAGCCTCGGTAGATGAGGGTTAATTCATTTGAAATTGAAACCAACAAAATATTATCTTTACCGTGAAAACGCATTGCAGTCGGATTGTGTGTTCCGCGACGCTAAACAGGGTGTCCTAGAAAAAAGGAAACCGAGATTTGCGCCCTCTGTTTTTGGAAACGGTTGAATTATTTGGAGTACTGTTTTGCTAGATTAATGCACCAGAAAGTCCTCTTTACAACAATACCAAATATTCCTACGTTGTTAACCTGGTTGAGTAATTACGAATTGTGCATTTTATGCCTTTGTACCACTTTTGGTAGAGTTAACTTCTTGATGTCTCCTGGTGCCATTTGGTTGAAATTTGAAGACTTTGCTGTTAAGCAGGGATGTAAGTGACACAATGTTTAACGACCTGAAGAAGTGACAGAAAGGCCTGAAAATGGGGTAAAATCGTCTAAAACTAGGCTGAGAATAAATAAAAACAGGGTAAATTTTGACGGGCCTTAATTCGTACATCCATGTGTTAAGGTAGCCCAACAGGAAATCTCTCTTCGATAATAAACGGCAACTTCATGAAGGCTACGTATCTGTTCTCATTCAACAAGTAACAAAGAAAACATTTAAAAGATGAAATGCATCTTGCAATGCTATTAGCTGGTTTAAATAAAGCATGCACTAACAAAAATACGTTATTAAGCTGAGGAATGGTTTGAAATTCAATTTTGGGATTGGATTTTCAAGAGCTCAAAAAGGAAGCAAATTAATCATGAACTCTCCTTTAAAAACGTTCCTTGTGTTCAGTTGCACTCTCCAAGTTTAATATTCTAAATCTAGGAACAATCCGATATTCAGTCATCCAAAAAAGAGTCTTAAAGGAGTCCTTCTTGCAACACGGCTTAAACTCAAGCACATCATGAGCAAGAAGTTAACGCTACCAAAAAGTGGTACAAAGGCATAAAATGCACAATTCATTAAATTGGTCGTTATAACTCAACAAGGTTAGCAACGTAGGAATATTTGGTATTGCTGGAAAGAAGACTTTCTGGTGAATTAATCTAGTCAAACAGTTTTCCAAATCAGTCAACCATGTCAAAGCACAGAGGACGCAAATCTCGGTTTCCTTTTTTCTAGGACACCCTGTATACAAATAAGGACGTTGCAGGCAATATCAACAGACAGTCACAACAGTGGTATTTTCGGTGTAAAGCAATTTATAGATTGAATTTATTTACCACAAATCAAGTAAAATAAAATATAAGAAGAGCATGAGGTTAAAACTCAAAATTCTGACAACCCATCAACACACCCCCACCCACCTCAGACACCCACACAATCCACCCACAACCTACAATAGGTAATTTTCGGTAGCTTGTACAAGAACAATGTAGGTCTGTTGGATGTTCAACTTTGAATGCTGACTTGAGTACTTTTACAAAGGACCCCTGGAAAAAATCGACTACAGTTGTAGTACACATTCCTGAGGTGCAAATTTGGTACACAGTACAATTCGAGTACACAAATTTCTACTCGAATTGTACTTAAATTGTACTCGATTTTGTGTTACAAATTTGCACCTCAGGAATGTGTACTAGAATTGTACTCGATTTTTTCCAGGGACTTCAAAATCCAGATGCGCTTAACAATCTAAACGCTGGAGAAGCCAGATTTCATTATATTCATGATATCGTCAATAATCAATGTAATGAAAAATTTAGTGTTCCCTTAATGTCACTTCTTCTAAAACGTTGTCATAAACATGAGGTACATTCCAAAAGTATATATATTCAGTGAATCAAAGTATTATAATGGCACATGTTTTTGACCTAGTTTTTAGAACAAGAAGTTCCAATGTGCAATTTACAGATTTTCGATTACAGAAAATTAATAATGTACTCGTATATGTGCTGAAACTGATCACTAATTTTTATATTTTGCAAATACAACCCTACCCTGAAAGTTTCAAAACGTTATATAATAGAATAAAACTTTAATACCATTCCCAAAACTTTAAATCCACATTTCTTAAAACTGATTTGATGTAACATAGAACTTCTTTGACGACACTTTTCAATTTAAATTCAAAATGGAGGTTAAAATTAATACAAGTGGTACAAAACCCTGCATTGAAAATGAATATTCAAAATACTGTTTTTTTAATTACTCCACATATGTTTTTTCAGATGTAACTACTTCTACCTTAAGCCACAAAGCTATTGAACAATCTCGAAGTATATTCTTTCACGAAGGAATTAGATAATCATTAAAACACGTGAAAGTAATTTGAATAATATACGTGTGTAGTTGGGCAGATTCCAAATTAAAATTTAATCTTACTTGCATCAATGACTTGAATACAAACCAATTCATATTATTTCATATCACTTTCCTATAGTAGCATGTAAATAACAAATAACGAATAGAACAAAATTAATGTTAACTTGAAATTCAACACTTGCAAATTTTGATCTTCTATAGATTTTGATGTATATATCAAAGCACAGTTTTTCAGTTTTATAAGTGAATTCATATCAAATGTAGTGTAACATACGTATTGCAAATGATAAACTGCTTGAGGCGAATCAATATACGCAATTATTGTTGTATATAGGTATTGACATAATGCTACATGAAAATTGAAACAGATATTACAAAAATGCACTTATAACTACGCTTCATATCAGGGAAGCTACATTTGAAGCGGTGATAATTGAATTATTATTACTTCTTCTTAAAGTAATAATATACAGTGTACTACTGCTTTCCTTCACGTCATCATGTATTCTTTAGCTGTTGTTTTGAACTACTGACGTTTTAGAGTAAGCTTTGTTATGTGCTCGTGAATTATTTGTTTGTCGTTGATTAAGTAATAATTTAATTGGAGAAACTGTTGTTATTATTAATATATTTGGTTGCAACAGAAACATTTTTTTTTCTGCAAAGTAGTATTTTGCAAATGGTATTTCTCACTTTTGTAAGCATCTGAACTCATCAATTACATGAAAAAATTGATTGAAATCTTGCGAAAACAGATAAAATTGTTTATTTTCGTCTACATGTATACATGTATTAAAGTGGCAGCTGTACTATAAGAAACCAACTGTAAGATAAAGGTAGTGTTTTATTCAAACGGTATTTCTTGTAATTTAGAGGGATACCAAAAGTGTTAAACTTATCCACAAGTTTTATTTTGTCTGTTTTATAAAAACAAACATATTTTCAAATAATTTATTAATCTTTACAATTATATTCTAATCGTTGTCGTGTATGAATGAAATTGTACAACAATTATGCACCTTGTGCTGAAGTCGAAGTTGTCCAACTCACTCGGACAACTCCTGCTTCAGCATGCGGTGCATTATTGTTGTACAACTTCACTTGTGTCAAGTAATGCATAATTATTCATCTATACAAAATTACTAAAATTATTATCAGCAATCGGTGCATTATTGTTGTACAATTTCACTTGTGTCAAGTAATGCATAATTATTCATCTATACAAAATTACTAAAATTATTATCAGCAATTTGATGACACATTTCTATGTCCTAGCAGTTTTTGCCCTTTCTCAAAAAGTGTAAAATCGACTTAAGTCGTTTAGCACTTCATCTTTTCAAATATAAATAGCAACCAAAATTCAAATGTAAGTTTTTTATGCTTAAGTTAGCGACAAATAAATATTTTTGAGCCCAAAATGCAACTCACAATGACCATATTTTTAGTATTCATTATTTTCAAACCAAATGAACTGATTTGTCGACAAATGGAAATGTTTTATGCTTAGGCCAAAAAAAATATTGTTGGTTTGGAGTAACCTACCCGACCCTAAAACCCTCCTACCCTAAACATTAAAAAAAGGGGGGAAGAAAGAAAGAAAAAAAATAAAGAGAGAAAGAAAAATAAAAAAAATAAAGAAAAGTGAAAAAACTGCTGAAAACCACCGTCCGGTCTCCCTTGAAATGCTACGCGGTGCTCCTTCGAAAAAGGAAACGTAAACACAAATATTCGACAATGCAACGAAATAGATCTTGACCAAGTTCCCTCTCTGTGACGGAATAAACCTGTGGAGTTGAATATAGTGATTTCAGGGGAGATGGTCAAGATCCATATTATTGCTTTGACAACTCCACAATTGCTGCCACCATGGCCAGCTACAGCGGGACGGTAAAAAGCAAAAAAAAAAAAAGCAAAAAAAAAAGCCACCCGCCCTTCCTTTTTTTAAAATTTCTTGTTACTCCAATGCAACAATTTATTTTATTTGGTTTTTGATGAGTTTCTAATAAATATTTGAGCCCGAAATACATCTTACATGATTATAAAATTTCAAAATGATCATATTTTTTGATATTCAATATTTGTTTTTATATCTAGTGAACTGATTTGTTGACATTTTAAAAAATCTTAAGGTTGACCTCCCGACATTTTTGTTTCAATTTTAGCCAGCGGTCTGGCTTTACGACAATAATGTATCTAGATAGGAAAGCATAAGTTTAGCTACAATCTCTTTTTTGAACAAATCTTGTGTTAAAATGAAATAACAAAAGCGCCAACAATCCAAAGATATGTGCTGCTAAAGTAGGAATATATCATATTTGCCATAGGAAATGTCTCTTTTACCATACATTAATGTATATACTGTCTGCGCCAAGAGGCATTTATGGTTACAATATGTTTTTATTTTTGCAATGATAATCATTTATCATTTATCTACCCGAGATCTGGTTTCAATTTCGCTGCTCAATGACATAAACCCCAAGCAATGCTAATTTAAACCTTTTATATATCGGGTTGATTTCACATTTATTTATCTGCCTCAAAGAAAAACAAGGGTTCTTCATAAACAAATCATGACCATGGTAATTTACTATCCTAACAATGTCTGAATCAAAATATCAATTTATAATTTATACAGGTATATATGTTAATATTATTATTAGTGTTTATTATGCAAAAGACGGTACATCTATTTAGAGACATATGCTAACGTCGTTCTGAAATTTAAGGAATGTCCACAATGACTGTTAATTTGTTGTTGTTGTTGTCGTTGTCGTTGT
>JXSR01S003444.1:18888-30399 GCA_000969725.1 Ophiothrix spiculata
CATTCCAGAATGCGTTGTTTATATTGAACCTGTCAATCAAGTTTTGGCGCGAAAGTTGATGAATACGCATAGAGCACAATCACATTTTCATGGGTAACATAAAACTGTTTAAACTGCAAACTTGTGTAAATTTTGAAAAAAGAATAATTTTAAACTTACAGGACATGTTTAAATTATAATTTTCTGTATAGTAGCAAAGGCCTGATCGACATTTAGAAATAACAGAAATAGCAAAATTTTGAATCGGTTGCCATTTTTGCCCAAAATCAGATTTCGACATAATTTTCACACCTATAGTAATTTATGACGTCATAATTACGTAGCAACTAGTCAAATTTTCATGATTTTGGTATCAATGGGAAGAAGTAACTCTACCCCATACTATGGTATGCCACAAACTAACATGTCAATTTCAAGTTTACATGGGGTTGAACGAAGGTTAAATTACATCAAACGAACATGCTTCCGATTTTGTTGAATTTTGAACAAATGCGTTTCCGACATAGGTATCTACTTTTGTTGATATCTCAAAAACCAATAACGCTGTGATGTTACAATGTATCCAGTAAAGTGTTGGTATACAATATGTGCAAAGTTTCGTTTCTATAACTGCTACAGTTTTAGCACATGGTCATTTTCTACATGTAACCATTTTTTTGGACACCTGGTATTATACAATTACAAAAAAAAAAGTAAATTGTCTAAAAATACAAAGTTGCTTACAAAACTAACACAGGTAGACCAATCTTACAAAACTTGGAAACGAAATCTCTTTTTTAGTGGTCTTTCATATGAAATTGAACACTATAATTTGAAAGATAGGTAGGTAGATTTTGAAAGACATTTAATAGACTCGAACTACATTTAATAAGATTGTACCATGTCTTTTTAAGGGAAGAATCATGCCTACCAACCCCTCTAAAAACAGTATTACCACATTAATGGCTAACCTCCCACTTTAACATACAAATATGTGCCTAAGCAACTGAAAATAGTTGATGCCGAACTGATTTTGTCTATATTTCCTCTCATAGATACTTCAGCGCGGTACCGTAGCTCAGATACAGCAATGACTTCAATGATTTCATTGCCAGTGCCCAATCAGCTTATCGTTGTGGATACAGTGTCGAAACTGCCTTATTACGCGTCAACAGCGACATTCTCTACACAGATGACGGCAGATCCTAAGCTCATAGTCAAATCACCAAATATGTTTGGGGAAAACTAGACATGCTTACCAATGAAACACTTCCAATACTTTGGTCAGCTTTAAAGTGTTCTTTCTTCTCGTGACATTGCAACCGTGTGTAAAAATTGTATTCAGATTTTATAATACACCAGTAATAATGTTTAGATTCGGTGATATCCTGGCAATAGCCAGAAGGAACAAGCTCGAGTACGGCATTATGGATAGTAAAATTGTTTTGAAAGTAATAATAAGGAATAAACTGAATTTTAATCTACCAAAAATAATCATGTACTGATGATTATTGTGCAAATATATCATATTGCTATTATTTTTGTCATTGACATATTACATATTCATCAATTTTGTTTTCCTATTTATTCATAATATCTGTTACTTCACTTTGAGTGAATCAAGGGAAATCATATTTCACTGAGATACAGATAAAATTGCAAATAATAACCTGCCTGAGGCTAATTAATGCACATATTTATTATCAAGTTATTGGCATTCTGTTACATGAAAAAATACTGCAAAATAAGCTACCGACTATACTTATGAGGAAAGCGATGATAAATGAATTACGATTATTACTTGAATATATTGCTATATATAGAGTGCAATATATAGTTCTATTTCTTTGATTTTAGAAAGATTTTCTACTTTGTTGTTTTACACTCTTGATGTTTTAAAATAAACGCACGGTAATATTTTAACCTTTTAAAAGACAAGGTTTATGTAACATTATGACAAAACCATATTAGATACAATCTGTTGCAAAATTCAAATAACATTTTGGCGAGAAATAGCTGTTGGTATTTTGTGATTACTTTCACACATCTTTTATTGTTAAATTCGCATTATTCACGCATTCCTTTCAAAACAACTGCAAAGTTTGATTTCAAAAACAAAACAAACAACACAAATAAATAAAAAAAGCAAACAAACAAACAAACAAACAAACCAAACAACAACAACAACAAGCTTCAGCAATATGAAAAATATGCATTAAAGTCTTCTCATTAACGAATTGCATGCAGCTTGCCTCTGATCTAAGTTACATCTTTTACCCTATGCTGAACTTTGACATACAGTAACTTGACTTGAGGATGTCAGGTAAAGAAGTGTAACTTTAATGTTTGTAACATAAAGTTCCCAGATAATGTAAAGATGTGAAATCTGATGTTCATCAGGGTTTTTTTCAGGTTGATGTGTAACATATACATAGAAGGTATCTTGTTTTGAAAAATCACATCAGCACATGTTGCTGGTTCAGTCAAAGAGGTTATTTCGGTCAATTACTTTAAAACAATTTTAAGTTATAACAATGTTCATTAAAACTTGGTCAAAATATAAAAGGTACATACTACACGTTAATTAAACATCGTGATGATGCACTGCACAATTGTTGTATATTTTACATTAAATAAACTCGTAAGTATCAAAATTAGATTAATACCAGTAACTGAAATATAAAATATTCATATATAATGCATTTGCTCACATTCAACGACACTGGTTTAACTTGAACGAATCATAATTTACTAAGTAGTTATACATTTTTATTCATTCGAGAATCTTCAATTCTCTCCTTTTTTCGGACCCCGTATAGTTCTACTACAAACTACAAACGACGCCTTTATGTAATGCAGTTTGGTAGAGTCGTTGACGCACTCTGCATTAAGTAAAGGTCACAAACGTGTCATACTTTAAATCAAGACATAAAAAGCAGGTTAATTGATTCAGTACGGTAGACTCAGTGCAAATAGTAGATATTATCAAATTGCCACCTGTTCTTTAACAATCTAATTTACGTTGTATCATTATTATAAAATTGTTCCGAGATTATATTGTATGTAATTATCTGTCTTGTTAACTTAACCCTTATCCAGCTAAGGGTGGTGGTTACCCCCCCCCCCCCAAAAAAAAAAAAAAAAACCCACAAAACAAAGTGACCCCGGCCATCTAAGTACCTGTTTTCTACATCCTTTTCGGTTATTTTGTTGAAAAAGGTCGCGGTTCTATCTTAGGTGGGTGTAGGGTAAGCCGTCAAAGTCCATGGTAGGGGGATGGTAAACATAGAAAAGTAGCATTTTTGAAAAGAAAAAATATCTGCATGGTAAGAGGCTTAAACTTAGAAGACATGTTATAATTACCATTACCTTTATTTATTACATTCATTCATCAAAAAACGATGAAAATCCGATATTTATAATTTTTATGACAACATTTTAAATTTTGACAATTTTGTGCGAAAATCAGATTTCGGCGAAATTTTCCGACCTGAAGTACGTAATAGCTATATACGCTTTGTCTGATTTTAATGGTTTTGCTATCTAAAGAGGAGACCCTACCCTATACTATGGTATAAAAGAATCACACTTTTGGCATGCCAATTTCATTTTCACATGGTAAAACCAACAGCAGCCCCTTAGATAAAGACGTATTAGCAAATAGCTTAGGTTGAGGGGGGGGGGGTTAAGGCTATTGTGTCCTGTGAATATATAATGACGGGTATTTCGTGTTCACTGTAAAGATGTATCTACTTACGCGTGACTTCAGAATTTTGGTTTACACATTGGTGAAAACTATGGATTATATAGCGTTGATTACTAATTTAACTCTCTTTAAACATGTCGATAAAAATAAATTGTGTTATAAAACACGGTAACGACATTCTGTTGAACTGCTCCGAAATGTGTATGTTGAATCCTCTGATCTTATTAAAATGGCAAAAGTTATTATGACAAGTTACAGACTTTCAACAACAGCGGGTGATTCAAATGATCTTAATTTGATTCAATTACATCAACAACAGCGGGTGATTCAAATGATCTTAATTTGATTCAATTACATCAACAACAGCGGGTGATTCAAATGATCTTAATTTGATTCAATTACTATAAACGTTTTTTTAAAGTATTCAAAGAAACATGTAGCCGTCATTTGAATGTGTTTCTGTAAACGAAATCAACAGTGAAGACTGAAAAATGATGTGACGTTTGCTACACTGTGACGGTTTGTGATATGTAATAGGCACAAAATCATTGTGGATATGACATCCAATTTGAGTGAATTCATATTCTGCTGCACAACATATGGAAATGTAAGTAATACTCTGCATGAAACAAATTGATGCACACACTTATGTTTGTAATTGCGTTAAAATTCTACAAAATCCAATTACAAATATAAACTACACAAGCGTAATGCGGCATCCGACGCAGTGGTTATTGAATTATTATTACTTATTCCAATTATAACAACTTTGAGTGTAATGTATTAATAAACGGCATCGATACTTTGATTTAAAACGTTTTAAAATACTCTTAAAGGTTTAAAAACCTTTAAGAGTATTTGTTTTAGACTATATTGCGTTTTATATATATAGCAAACGAGGAGGGTTGAACTAATTATTGGGATCTTAATCTTGTTCTTACTTTTATGTTGTGTCATTTATCTTACGCTTATAAAGAGCATAGCGCAGATAGTACATCAATTCACATTGATCAAAGTGAATTATCACTGCTTTTATAATCCTGTGAGGTCACAAAGTAGTATCCTCTTTGTTTAAAAAATAAATAAAACACTCATTTTTGAGAGGGCGATGTTATTGAGAAAACTTTGAGCAAATACAGAGCTTAAGTCCACTCATTATCTCATTAAAGATAATGAAATGAATAACAACGTAGGCAAACCCAAAATAAAATAATTAACTAATTACTGATACTGGATTTTAAAGGATCATCACATAAAATAATGCAATTACGTTTGTTTTCAAAAACACAATTGTATGGTAACACAATTTTATGGTAACACAATTTTCCTATGGGTGCATCTTTTGCCATGACCTCAATATTTGTCGCCATATTGAGTAATCACTTGTTTTCAAATTCTGGAAAAGCAAACAATGCATCAAGCCATTTTAGAACTATCATGGAATTGGACAATATTTTTTTTTTGAGCACAAACAAATACTTTTCCTTTCGATATGTTAATCCCCAAAATATCCTTTCTATGATTATTTTATATATTTATCTCTTTGTAATATTTTTATAAAAAGTTTCAGGGAGTTGTTTCACTAAACAGTAAACATACATTTAAGTTCATTTTCCACCCAAGTCTTCAGTTACTGTTTATTATCGTATTCACTTATCTTTATTTATATCTTAATGTTGTCCAAGGACAATATAATAAGTTATTGTTGTCGACGTGATATGCGTATATGTATATTATATCATATTTATCTTATTGAAGGGAACTAACCCTATCCCTAAACCCTTATTTGCACAAAGGAAGAGTTGACACTTTTCTCCTCTTCTCTAATTAATTTATACAACTCCAATAATATAGTGCGGGAAATAATCTTTGCTTACAGTTGAATTAAAATACAAAGGACAAACAAACCGAAGATTATCACGTTGAGATTGTTTAAAAATATTTTCTTGGCTACTGTAAATGGTACAGTTTGCAAGGATCATGTTCTTATTCGCACGTTATACATTACAGAGGATTGGTTATTAATTCAGTGATTTTCCTTTTTGAGTCAGATTAAACAAGACATTATGTCGGGTGTTTTTACAACCGATATCCAGGGCTTTGAAATCCACGGGAGCATGGGAGCGCCGCTCCCAGAAAAAAATCACGACTGGCAGAAAAAAAAATGAGGCAGTCAAAAAAATAATAAAAAAAAAAGAAAAGAAAACAAATGTAGAAAACAAATTAGAATAATCTTAAGAAAAATATTAATATTTTCTGATTTCTACAAAATCACATCAAAAATAATATGTGTTTAAATGTTTCCGTGGTTACTTAATAGTGTAACAATATCTAACAATATAAATACCAGTAGTTTATCATTGTTGTGTCTGGCCTCCCCTGCTCCCGTGTGGAGCAATTTCTAGCGGAACAGTTGATGTTCATGTCATGAATATTAAATAAAACGATGGGTGTTATCAATTTTAGCGTAAAAATGTTGATTTAACCCTTTAATAGTTAAATTCAAGAACTACAGTTTGTATCTTATTTACTAAAACGTTATTAAACAAAAAAAATTGTGCAGTTGTGCAAATTTTTTGTCGAGCTGTTACTAGACTTGCAAAACCAACGTGCTGATTGTGTGATCAAACCTGAACCTAGTCTATGTTCCATGCTGCTGAAGTTGAACTCAATGAGTTGGTAAGAATTAGAATCAAATTTATCTGTTGCCAGAATGGATGAAATACTTAAATTAAACTTAGAAAAGTTGTAGTGGTTGTATTTTCTAATAAAATGTGTTGTTATTTTGCAAGATTGTTTACCCAAAAAGCTATCATTTATGTTGTTCCATGCTTTATAAAACAGTGAATGTGTTCTTAGCTTAACTACTGTCCATAACATTGCTAAATGTTTTTGTTAACCTTTTCAACATGCTACACAATTTAAAGAAATTGGTTCTCATGATGCTGATTTTTGCCCTCAGATATAGCTAAACCCCAAGAGCTTCCGGGGGCTCCGCCCCCTGGACCCCACCAGGGGCCCTAAGGCGGACTCCTGGACCCAACCCGCTAGGGCTTCGCGGCAAACCGCTCGCAATCGCGGCAAGCCGCTAAAACAGTTAATTTCTTGCAGAAAATATTTCAGAATTACTTCGTGCTCCCAGAGAGCCAATTTTATTTCGATGCCCTGCCGATATCATTATTTCATAGTAGTCAGCATTGTATTTGTTGAGTTCTTCTGTTAATGCCTTCATATGCGATGACAAAAAATATAGTTATAATACCAAGAATTAGATGTGTAGGCAAATGTTTTGACCATTACATTTACATCTTGAATCATATCTCAAAACATGCAACGTTACATCATTCTACAAAGCCGTCCAAATACACCATAACTTCGTGAGTTCGAATCCGATGGGCAACATGTGGAGTGTCCTTTAGCAAGATACTTACCCTAATGTGCTCCTCTCCGCCCATGTGTCAAATGGGTACGGGTACAGGCTTTCTTCAATGCTGGAAAGTTAAAAGACTCGCGGGAAGGAGATGTGACCATTAGGTGGTCATTTAGTCAATTTTCAATATAGTATTTTCCGAAAAAAATGATTAACTGGTGTGTAAAAATCCGTAAAAATGGCACGATATAATATCAAAAAAATATAAAAAACCAAGTTGTTGATATCAAATTGTAAATATCTATATAATGATACCCCTCCAAAAAAAAAACCCAACACGGTCATATAAAACCACAATTGAATCATTTAATGACTACTTTGACAATATCACCCTATCTTGAACAAATCATTATTTAGCATACATGTCTAATATAAACCCAAATTTGAAAACTGTCATCACTTGATATCCGTTTATACAATTTTCAATATAGTATTTTTCGAAAGAAATGATTAACTGGTGTGTAGAAATCCGTAAATTGCACGGTATAATATCAAAAAAAAAAGTTTTTGATATCAAATTGTAAATATTTATATAATGAAAAAAAAAAGTCATATAAAACCACAATTAAGTCATTTAAACGATTGCATTGGTGACTACTTTGAACATATCACTCAATCTTGAACAAAATATAATCTAGCATACATGTTTATTCCCATCTTCAATTATTGGCTTCCTACTCGGACCTCTTTAACAGAAAACGACGTCCTTATGTAATGCAGTAAGGTAGCGGTCATTGACGCACAGTGTTTTAGTTACAGGTCACAAACATGACATAGTTTTAAATCAAGACACAAAAAGGCTAATTAAATCTGCACGGTAGACCCAGGGGATTACTAGAATATACTTAACCACTCCTCATTGTTGCATTATTTCGCATTTGAGTTGAAAATTCATCCCATTCAATACATTCAAAGATCAAAGCCAATTGAGTCCAGGCAAGTAGTCAACAAAGTATTGGTTTTATGATTCAACTTTAATTTTATGTGTCTATTTTCGATTTTTGGGATTCATTTTAAAGAAATTTACCATATAATTTTTTTAATGTAGTTTCTCAGAGGTAACGTACAAACAGAAGCATGACAACTAATATGAGAAGTTGATTCTGTCCGTCATTGGTGTTTGTTTTAATCAATGTTGAGTATTACATAGTTGTATTACCTTTTATTTTTTGGTTACGCTGCAATCATGCAGGAAAACCTTAAGTATGCATATTTTAATAATGTGTCATTAAATCTTTATTATAGGTTACAAAATCATCTCATATCGGCGCTTTTAAATTGAATAACATTTGTTTCTATATAATTTAATCTCAATTGCTATTTTTTTATATTTTGGCTAAAAATATGTTTATGGACTAAAGAACAGAAATGCCAAAAAGGATTCAAAGGATTTAAGGATTCTTCAAAATCAATCAAATCTTATAAATTCAAGATGGGTTCTCCTAAACGTTTTTTAAACGATTTTTTTTAACGTTTTTAATGAAATGGCTCAAGTTCTAAAAATATATAGAAAAAATGCTTTGATGACATCCTCAGTCTTAAAAAGTTTTTTTTTCTTCTACTGTTATCAAACTGTTCACCATCTTGTCTATTATGGATCTTTTAAGTAAATTCTGACTCATTGGCACAATGAGAACAATCTCTTTGGATAATTATGACCAAATTCTTAAAAAAACACTAAATCTGGCTATTTATAACCACCACGCAATGTCAAATGTGTGGTGCTCTAGCAAAATGAGCGGAAAGTCGCGATTGAAGATTTTGAATAAATGGCTGTTAAAACAAAAATGTGGTGAAAAGATCAAATTTCGTTTTTTGTCATAAAATGCATTAATGTATATGAGTTAATCTATCCTTCGCGTTTTGAAGGTCAAGTATGCCGAGATGTGCAAATATTCATGGGTAATTGATCCTGTTTTGCTATCGTACACTATCGTAATCAATAACTTCAAAATCGATTTGCCAGATTTTGTGTGGACTGCCTTTGAATTTCGATCTCTAAATGAAGATTGCAAAAAGAAAGTATGACAAATTATATATCATTCGAAAGCTGAGACTTTACAGAATTAAAATATGTCATAAACTCAATTTTGAAAATCGCGACTTTCCGCTCATTTTGCCAGAGCACCACTCATGTTGTGTAAATGCAGCACAATGTTTTTTTTTAATTTTTTTAAATATTTTGTTACATTACTGGAGTCAATAAGTATAGATAATCCCCACTTGAAAAATTGTAATCCGTAACATTTTGTGGACAGGTGAAAGCAAAAGTAAAACGTCTATACTAATTTGCTTTGTCAAAGACAATGGCCTGTCCCATACTTTGATTGACATACCTTTATGTGCCGTTACATTAATTCGAATTTTCTTCTTTCATTTACAAATTTGTAAGCAATTTGTAAACTAGCCATTGTCTGTTGATGATATACTTTACGAAGCAATAATTGAACTCTTTACATCAATTCGCTTTTGTTGCTGTATACATCGTAAATCAAACGTTACTCCAGAATGGCATTATCGTAGACAATTATTATTGCACAAGCAAATGCGATCATTTCAATCATGGTAAGCACAAATTCAAGAATGGGCATAATTTCTTCTCAATAGTCATCTAAAAGGCAGCATAGACATAAGGCACATATAGTCATTAAGCAAAATTGTCTTCCGCCTTTTTTATGGATAAGTGTTTGTTGTTGTGAATAACCATCGATAATTACCACTGACTTTTGTCCAGGTTTCGGATGGAAGTCCTCTTTTTGTTTGTAGATTGTTGGATCGTGTGTGTGGATTACCTGAAAAGACATATAAAACAATGGACAAACATAAGTAAAACATTGAAATGAATAAAATTGTATATCACTTATTAGACTCTTACAGTAATATTGTTGTGATAATGTAAAACCAATAGTTACATGTAGATAGCTATGACATTTACTAACCGGTTTTCCAGCCCATATGAGCCGTAAATGCCAGAAACTTCATTTTGCCCTACAGGTGAAAATGCATGGCAAGGTCGGAATTTGCCAAAATGTATTTTTTGACGGATTCACAATCCCTGTGGTTATAACAAAATAACGGCAAAGTTTTATTTCAAGAAAATGAAAGGAAATGTAAAATAAATATGCATATTCTAAGACAATCAACAGAAAATAATATGGCTTACTGATCTGTGAACGCGTTTATATCAGCTTGTATAGTGTTACTCCCTAAAAACCTTTGACGAACCATAACTTAACTCCTGGAAATCGTGTGTGAAGAAGTGTTGTTGCAAATAACTAAAAAGTGAACATGACAAGAGGTGGTATTTACGGCTGGTTTGGGATGGACGGTCACATATTATTGTAAAATCACAATTTGCAAAACTTGTCAACAAGTGTTTCTACTTAACAGAAACTGTTTCCACCCATCCGAATTCAGATATGAGAGATTCTATTGTTCAAAATGTATATTTAAGCATTATGTCGAAAAACAATAAATATGAGTATTAGTTATCTATATGCAAAACACACCCAAACAAACAATAATACGGTATGTGAACTTTAGAACAAGTGCACCGCCTAGCTTCCTACCTGAGCTGGTGGAGGTGGGCCAGTAGCTGGGTACACGGAATGCTGCTCCTGACCTGTATCATAAACCTGGGTATGTTTAACGTGTAAGAGCTGCTGGTGCTTTAGAAAATCCATTGATCCCGGTGTAGAATTAAGTTCTTTTTGCATCATTGCGGTGTTAACTCAAATATCAACTGCTGTACGTTGCTGGAAGTCCCTGTAGACTTATTTCATATTTATATATTCATCTCATACATTTAGATTATTATGTTCAGTAGTTTAGTACAATCTACATTGATGTATTCCATATGAAGAGCTTGTTATTAGTCCGTCTATTAGATTAGAGTAGCACCAGTTTCTAAAATTGAATAGCAAATGTTACACTTCCATATCCAATGGCAATGCGTATTGCGGGTGTAAAACTGTTGCTTGTAATAATAACAATGATATCAACACGTAGAATCCTTACTAAACCATCGCTCTCGCAGCAATTTATGTTGTGGAGTGTGATATGCGTTTTACTTAGCATCCTATATAGTTGCTTGTGAAAGTGAAGATGTGTCTTATAGAGTGTGTTATAGGACGACCTCGTGGTTCCGTTTATCTGTGTGCTTTAATGTATAACTACTAACAGTGCATCACTTTTAAGAAATGAAAATAGATAAACAATTTCAAACAAATAAAAATGTAAATAAAAGATGTCTATCACTCAATCCTGAATATTCTATTGTATCATATAAATTTATATTAATAAAAACTTAATTAGAAAAACATATAAATTGTTCATTTTTAAAAAGGAATTTTTCCCTGAACTGTTTTTGTTTGTTTATTTATGTTCTTTTTCTTTG
>JXSR01S003445.1:13226-25131 GCA_000969725.1 Ophiothrix spiculata
AAGCTTAAAATTTCTTAAGTTGCTCGTCAATATTGTACTTTGAATATTTTGTTATACATTTACGAGCTCGTAATTCTTGAACTTTGAAAATTTCTTTATAATTGAGGAGCTTGTAATTCGTGTAGTTTTAAAATTTGACACCAAAGAAAATATATACTAACTAGAAATCACTAAACAAACTATTAATCGTACCATCAAATTCAGAGGATACCTGTTGTAGTCATTGCACTGGGGCTGATACAGGATTCCCTTGACACTCCCCTTTGCTTGAACAAATCAAGCACTTATTGTTTCAAATACGAGCACATTTTGATTCAAATACAAACTCGTTTTGTTTCAAATACGAGCGCGTATTGTTTCAAATACGAGCGCGTTTTGTTTCAAAAAGAGCGCGTATTGTTTCAAATACGAGCGCGTATTGTTTCAAATAGAGCGCGTATTGCTTCAAATACGAGCGCGTATTGTTTCAAATAAGAGCGCGTTTTGTTTCAAATACGAGCGCGTATTGTTTCAAATACGAGCGCGTATTGTTTCAAATACGAGCGCGTTTTGTTTCAAATACGAGCGCGTTTTGTTTCAAATACGAGCGGGTTTTGTTTCAAATACGAGCGCGTATTGTTTCAAATACGAGCGCGTATTGTTTCAAATATGAGCACGTAGCGAGCTCGTAACGAGCACGTAACGAGCAAGTAATGAGCTCGTTTTCAAGCTTAGAAAATTCTGTAACAGATGAAATGATAAAATCAAAATTGATGTAATCTGCAAAGTTTCCCCCCCCCCCCCCTTTCAGGGTGAGCCATCAAATATATGATATCTGGTATATTTTCTAAGTCTGGTGATGGATAGAAAAATTGTTTGCAATGACCAGTTTTATGGGTTATGATTGAATGATGTCACGTAAATTTGAAATGCAATTTATTTAAAAAGCTTGTTACATCAACCATATCAGTCTTCAAGTCTGAGAGGGGGGGGGGTTACTCACATATTATGGTATGTGGGGATGTGCCACTGGAATGGGTCGCTTTTTCACAAAAAATCCCTAAACATGGGTCCAATTTTTAACACCAAAATCCCTTAACATTGGTCACATTTTCAAGAAAATATGCTAAAATGGTCCCAAAAAGGTGAACATTTTGAAAAAAAATTTGGAGCAAAATCCCTAAACATGGGTGCACTTTTTCTCAAAAATTACCCTTAAAGATGGGTATGGGTTCCACGGTCCCAGCCGCACATCCCCGTTCACACCAAAGTGGAGTAACCCCCTCCCCCCGGGTCTTCAAGTCAGCGCTAATAACATGCAAATCACTAACATCACTAATTAACTAAGTAATTAGAGTTTATGAATCTATTGCGGTGCAAGAATGGTAATAAATTAAACACTTCTATAAAACTATAGCAAGATGTAATAATTGATATGGATTTAACTTCTGTCATTAACGTTTGATCTTGTAGTTTACCACTTATGCCATTTATCTACTAATTGCTCCGATTTAATTTTCGAATGTAGTTTCAGATTCATTACCATAATGAAAATCCAAATATAAAGATATTAATTAACATATTACAATTAATACAATACAGTTAAATTAGGGTGCTTATTTTTAGATTGAAAAAAACTTTTTCGCAATTTTGATACAGGTTACACATAACTGTAAATGTCTTTGCAATTTAAATCTAAACATCTTAATTCAATTTGCTATATGTGAAAGGACGTCAACTTAGCACAAGATCTTTTTAGCAAGAAAAGTGAAAAAGTAAATTAATCAGTGGCATAAATTAAAAATAAAGGAAACAAAATTTGTTAATTAAAAGTTATTTTTTATCTAACATATATCAAAATTATTTTTAAGGTCAGTTTAGTGTGTTATATCTTTGCTTCTAAGAGCCATATTTCATTGAAAACTCCTTTGAAGCATTTTGTTTTTGACTTTTGGTGGGAAGAGGGGACTTTTCTTTGCTACACTGAAACTAGGATTAAGTATCCATAATAAAATGGAATAACCAATGTTTTCTGCTTTCCTGAATTGTGTTCATATGGCCCACTCTTGACCCAAATTTAAAATTTAGCAGGAAATTTCTATTCTTAATGATGTACCAGCTTTAGTGACTGAATGTCTGTTCTTTATTAAAATTAGTAGCTTATATACATTCATTCAAAACTAACATATTTTAGTATCTATATTTCATATCAAATGGTTAGAAGCACTTATCACACAGCCTATACCACAAGAGCTTGACAAGTGGTAACAGTTGAAGAGCACATAAGTGAATTAATTATTCAAATCACTGATAACGCAATCTTTGCAAAGAAAACACGCTTCGCTGACATAGCCCAACTAGTTTACTTAGGTTCAATTTCTAATAGCGATAGTTCAATTAAGATGCGCAAGGGAATCACATGAATTATTTATTTCCTATCAAGCAGTAATTGATTTCCAAGCTGCGATAGTCAAAGATTCATTGAAGTTTTAATTCTCTCAACAGCGTGAGTATCAAGATAGTTAGGGCCAAATCAATAGTTCTAGTTCACTGACTCGGAATTAGGTTATTGAACTTATTAGTCAAGCTACAAGCGGACAGAACACACCTAACTCATAGAATGAAGAAATTTAACACAACCACACTGGTACAGAGCAAGAATACACTCCCGCTCAAAAGTATTTCCGCATGATTAATAATGTTCAGAAACCTCATTTTTTATAATAAATGACCTAAAATCATCAAAGATTCATACTAGTATGATAGGTAACTAATCTATTCAAAATGAATAAATTGATGTTTGCTTTAATATTTACTCTTCCATTGCTATAGAAATGGCTGATTTCATAAGCCATATACAAATACACCATAAGTACAAATCTCATTAATATGTAACTTAGCAATTTGTCATAACCTCATCACCTTGTAACCTGATAGAATATTTTCAGGTTGTAAGTTTTAACACAAATGCGCAGAAATGTATATAAACTCAATTTCTTATGTGCAGTCAAAAGTAGTAACATGCATTACACGCCATATTTTTCAAAAGCAATGAATGCATTTTTGGATTAGTTAGTTCGATAATTATACAATATAGACTCTGTCAAAAAATGATAAAAAACGGATAAACTCCTTTTGAGATATGGCTGAATAAAGTTTTTGTGTGGAAATACTTTTGAGCGAGAGTGTATTAGAGCGGGATCCTTAGGAGCAGCTAGCAGCTGAGCAAGTGGGTATAAAAAGAGTTTAAAAAGAAAAGTAAATCCCGTTTTCCCAATTTGCTCATCAAGATACAGTTAACACCGCAGTAGCAAAATTATCCCGATAAACCAGTTGTCCTAATTCAGCAAAATACAGAAATTGCCATAAGTGAGATGTTTTCGCACTAAATTGATGAGCTGACAAAAAGTGGACACAGTGAAAGAATTTTAGAGACCTCTTAGATAGACTGGGATTTTTGCTGAGATTGTCAACAGTATTTTGGATTGTGGTTTTAGATTTTGTCCCATATTTGCAATTTAAAATTAACTTTATCATGATAATCTAAGGAGATTTTCATCAAATACATGCAATTTGCCCCAAAATTTTCCTGTTTATCAGGAGGAATGGATCTCGGTAACAGGTCAGTTTTGTATATAAAGAAATGGTTCCCTGATTGAATACATCAATTAACCAAAAATCCCTTTAAGAGGATCCCATTAATTAAGCAGCATCGACTGTACTTTTTAAATGCTGCTGCATGCAGAGATCTTATCATACGAATCACATTTTATGAATGTGTCACGTCAAATTGACCAAATTAACAACATAATTTCATTACATTATTTCCTTGCAGCTGTGGCTACTCATGAGAGAGACAAGACAACGCTACAAAATTGTTGAGAATTGCCTTCAAATCTGGAATACACACCATTATTTATTGCACTCATCCACTCATCTCTAGAATACAATTAAGTTTTCTATTTTTGTTTTCGATATGTGTACCGTCGCGGCAAAAGGGTCCAGTTGGGTCAAAACCAAAATATGGAGATTTTCATATGGTGGTAAAGCTCATTTAATTCCCTTTTCAATGATACCAAAATCATGCAAATCGGAGCTTTGGGTGACGAGTTTTGGCAAATTATAAAATCGTACTCATAACCGTTTGTTAAAACTAGTTTGTGAGAAAAAGGCTGTTAAAGGTAGGCCTGTTTTTCCATTCGATTTTGTGTGCAGTCTGAATAGAGTATGAGCAAATCTCCATAGCAACCACCATGTTCCCTTTTGTTTATCGCCTTGAAATTTGGCTCAATGGAAGACGATACCTTGCGTAATTTAATAACAATTTTTGGACTCAATACCATGTTTCATTATTGCATAATTAATTACCATAATCGTACTCATAACCGTTTGTCAAAACACAAATTTTCACATTTTCATGATGAAAACGATTCGACATAGCGATAAAAATCACACTTGTTTACAAGTTAGTCGTTATATTTGATTAACCATCTTTACATTTTGGATACAAAAGGGTTCAAAGATTTCATTTCCACAAAAAACTCAAAATTGACCTTCCCATCATATTTTGGTATAGTTCAACTTTACCGGCCTCTAGCGCAAAATGGAAGTTGCCGACAACTGGTCCCTTTTGCCGCGACGGTACACATATGTGACCATCCACCACAAACATCCCAGCATTCCATCAGATGTATTGCATTTTAGTGTGAATGGTCACATGATATTATAATGTTATGTACACAGATCTACCCTAATCATGTTAATACTTGTAATTTGAAATTGGCATACTTTATATTATAAAATTTATTTATTAGAAAAAGAAGATTTGTTGCACCAAATATATGGTAGCTCATTAGAGCTTTAAATAAAACCTGATCCAATGTCATTTTCTACTCAATAACGGAGGCTTGGTGATAAAAACAATCAAATGTCTTACATCACACACAAAAACAATAAATTGATGCATTTATTTTTCACCACTAGGCCTCTGATATTATCAAAAATACAGGGGAGTCAAAATGAAGTTGACCGAGATTCAAAACTGTATAACAAAAGAACTATTGATATTTAAAACAATTGTTAAGCACTTTAGAAATGTGCAGACTCTTCTGCTTATTTTTAAAAAAGAATAAAGGAAATCGGTAATTCCTAAGAGAAGTTATGCTTGTTTTAGTAAAAAAACCTCATTTTTCACGCTGTCCACAGAATAAATAAGCAAACCAATTAAAAAAGCAAAGTAAACACTTGATTTAGCAGAGTAAATTATCTGTTTATGAATACCCTACCCTTCCTTTGACTGATATTTAAACATTGAATCATGGAGATTGGTCATTCATATGAAAAGCTGTCCATGATATGCGGATCTTTAAAATGAAAGGAAAACTTAAAAAGAACCATTTAACAACTAGGATTTGATGCAGGAATTTTCAAATACAAATATCAATCAATTTTATGCATGAAACCAGTTTAGAACCTGCTTGACATTGAATTTGTAAAGCTGGTCGTTGGTTCTAGAAGGCGTACATCGTATGACAACCTATGACAAGGCAGTTTGTAGTTGAAACCTAAATGCAAACACACAGGCCTTTAGAGGTTCAAAGCAGTTTTGCAGAGCAACGCTAAAGCAAATTGTAAGCCAGAATTGTTAAGTACAAAACAGGACCTAGAAGATCTGAGATTTGGATTGTAAACAGAAATGACAGAGCTCCAAACTGCATCAATCTTGGCCAAAGAAAGACAGGGTATTAATAACAGGTGACTGCACAGCTGAAGTACTTACTTCGCATTTTGTTCGCTCATCAATTCCGTGGACAGCTTGTAAAATGTTTCTTTTTACTAAAACAGGCATAACTTCTCTTAGGAATTACCGATTTCCTTCATTCTTTTTTTAAAATAAGCAGAAGAGTCTGCACATTTCCAAGATGCTTCACAATTGTTTTAAATGTCAGTAGTTCTTTTGTTATACAGTTTTGAATCTCTGTCAACTTCATTTTGACTCACGCTGTACAATGGAATTATTAGATAATGAAGACTTCACCAAATATTTGGTAGCTCATGATAGACTCATCAGGTATACACTGTATGCAGCGCCCCAAGAAGGAGCATTCGCACAGGGGACCAACGGCTTAACGTGACTATCCGAACCACGGAGCAATTAGAGTAAAGTTTCTTGCCCAAGGAAACAAGGAGATGTAAACCGCCTGGCCCGGGGCTCGAACCCGCAACCTCTGTATTACGAGACCCGTGCTCTAACCGCTCGGCCACGCTCCCCTCTGATAACTATAGATACGGCATGTGTGTAGAGAAAAGTTGTATATTTCAAATTGGATTAAATCAAACAATTGTTTTATATGTAAAATTATTCAATCAAATACAGACATCATTACAATGTTTACAAACTTGATGAAAATTTTACCAAGAATAATAATCATAAGCTAATCAATAAAATATGTGACCTTTCCATCCCAAACCAGCCTTAAATGCCACCTCTTGTCATTTTCACTTTTTTAAATATGTGCAAAGACCATGCTTTAAGGATAGAAATGACACCTTAATGAACTTCACATGATTTCTCAGAAGTCAAGTTATGGTCCGTTAAGGATTTCAGGGAGTAAAACATATAATTGAGATAAACATGTTTAAAGATCAGTAAGCTCTATATTTTCTATTGATTGTCTTAAAAATTTGTAGATTTATTTCACATTTCCTATCATTTTCTTGAAATGAAACTTTGCTGCTATTTTGTATTAAGCACATGGATTGTGAATCTGTCAAAAAATCAGTTTCGGAAAATTACGACCTTGACATGTATTTTCACCTGTAGCGCAAAACGGCTCATATGGGCTGGACAGCCACATATAAAGTGTAATTTATATGGTGAATAAAATTAGTGCTGGAGAGGCCATTCAATGTAAGCCAGAGTGTCTTGAACTTTGGCCCAACTAGACGAGAGAAATACAGTGACCATGGCTGTTACATTCAATTTTACATTTATCCTGAATTTGTTACTTTGAGTAGGCAAGCATATTTGGCAATTTTGATTTTTTTATAAATTTATGAACTAAGCAAAAATTCCCAAAGTCCTAACAGCACTTAGTATATTTATAGTATCTTTAAGCAAAAAAAAATCCTTTCTATCATGCCCATTCACTGTCAAGGTTAACAAAACTAATTGAGCCTGTAGGTTTTATTCAAGACTCAAGCTTTAATAGCACAGAGACAGGAAGAAATCAATTTGAACATGAAAGATGACACAATATCAAACATATTGACATTTAGTCCTATGCCATTTGCAGTATACAAGGGGGTATCAAAAAGTTTTACAGATCACCCAGAAGGGAAGAAGCTATATCACTGACATTTTGTTAGGATGGCTACTCTTCAGTATGTACATTATAATAATGGTGCAAAAATAAATAAATCTGAAATGGATGACTTGATTAAATCCCTGTACGTGAAGGGTAAATCTGTGATGACATGCCCAAAGTTTAAATGTTTTAGACCATGGTATAGGTTAGGATCTCTTCTTTCAATTGCTACCAAAATGATAGATCGGTCAACAACTGATGTCATAATGACCTATTAAAGCATGGTTGACCCGAAGATATGGACATTTAGGGAAATACAACATGGATTGTTTGGCTAAAAGAGGTCCTCTACAATGTCGGTATGTGGACAATTAGTTTTAAGTGGGAGGAATGTGTTACTTTGCACAGTGGCTATGCAAAGATGACTTTCGGGTCACATAATAAAAATGATTTTTCTGGCTGTATTTCTTCTTGGTTATCTTTTAAACTTTTTGATACCCCTCGTATATTGCAGAGCCATGACTGCAGCTTCCGTGTACTGAGCAATATTAGCAAACTACACTATACAAATACAATTGTTGGCAGGATATTTCATTGCATATGAGCATGATTCAATATTTTGATTAAATAATATGCTAGATTAAGTCATTTGGGTCAGTTTTAATTATATAACCTGTGTGATTATGATGGCCATGTGATTTGAATATAAAATTATCTTAAAATAGAAATGGAATTTTTATAGGTAAACTTTCATTCCAACATAAGCTTTCTGCTATATTGGCAAATTACGGGAGGTTTTTGTCCATGGTCCTATCTGCGTAAATTAACAGAAGAACTTTAGTAATTGGCATAAACTTAGTTAAATGCAGTTATTACATTTTCAATGATGAGTTGTGTTATTCATTCTATATAAGATTTAAACTAACAAATATAAGGCCACGTAAAAAAAAAGTTGTTTCTCGTCCGATGGTTTCTCAAAATGTGAGGAGGGAGAAAGGTGGTTTTTTTATGGTTGGGGAGAGCCTGGGCAATCCAAGTTTACCCTTGGTAGATGTTGACTGCACATTCAGTTGATGTCTTTTAACTCTATGTGATATGGATAGATGTTTGTTTGATGACAGTTTCAACGTTAAAAACATCAAAAATTTAAAGAATCCTTTAAAAAGGAAAGTGGGGTCTTGATATTTGAACATTTAACTAAATCTTTTTAGCATTTTTGAACAAAGTAATGGTGCAGCATCAAAAAGTTAGGAAGGAGGGGACGAGAAACAACTTAGTTTTTTTTATGAGGCCTAAAATTGAAATTTCACGGAATAACAGTTTAAAAGAGCCGTTTCTATTTTCATTCACCATGCACGACTTTCTCTTCTTTTAAAATGTCCTATTCTTGTAAAATTTGAATCCTCCAAACTCAATCAGAGGATCCAATTATGAAAATTGTATTCAAATGAATTTTGTCACGTTTAAAGGACATATATTAATAATGACAAAGTTTCCATACATTATTCATCTACCCTACAGGGTCAACACATCAAAACTGGCAAGAATGATCGAGATTAGGTCTACAACACTGAGTTACATTTGAACATTACCAATATATAAAAGACTCAACAACAATAATTAGAGTAGAAGCAAGCTTTACATTCTCTCAATGGCCTAATATTAACCCTCTCACCTCATGGAACACATAGGCATTCCTGGCAAATAAGGAAATACTAAACAAGTCACTACTTTACATCATCAATCAAACCTGTATAATAAAACCTTATTTGGCATCTTTTTAAGATTGGACCTTGCTCTGAAATATAAGTAACTTCAGCATGACTGGTACTAGTAACTGCTGTCCAAACCCTGGGCCCATCCCCGGGGACTGCTCTGGATGGCAATTGGTACTTGTGCTCATCATAAAAATGGCGTAAAAGGGTCTGATTTTGACCCACCAGTGGCGTCTACGTTTTTGGTAGGTTTAAGCACAATTTACACCATTTAGAGTTGTAAATTTAAGCTACCTTCGCCACTAAGGGTCACTTTTCACTTTATATCACTCAGTTGAGTATCATGGTGAACATGTTCTTCATACAATTGTCCAAAACAAGAGAAAATAAGCATGACTCCAAGTAAATGATCGAAAAACTTCAGTTGTATACGTTTTAATAACCAACTTGTAAAAAAATGGTATTACAATCGGACACCGCATTTGGGATGCGATTTACATCATCTTGCGCAATCTTGCGTATTTTTCACTCAACAATTATGTCATTACGGGTCCAATTTTAAAGCACTCTGCCATTTTAGTATCTTAGCGGTCCCCGGGGCCCACACATTTGCCCACATGACAGGCATTTGCTCAAACTCCTACTAAGAACATGGTTCCACAATGGTCCGAACCTGGCATCTTGGAACATTATACATGTTAAACATATGAAGAAATGGCTATAATAAGCCAAAAGGGTCATAATTTGAGCAACAACTTGTGATTTTCAACCATATATTTTTATATTCAAGGACACTTAAATTTGTGATTGGCAGCAAGGCATTATATTACTAAACCAAACTGAACAGTCAATTTAAACATTTTCCAGTAGTTTTAACAATATGTATTCTATTTATATTGTAATTTTTCTTTATCCTCCAAATAATAATCTTCATTATCAGTGCTTTTCAAAGATCAAACCCTCCATTTTTCCAACACTACCACTTTTCACAGCAATACTAAAAACACTTAACATCCATCTTCCAACTCTGTCACATTTTACAACAATGCTAACAAAGTCTTCATCACATAATGAATTTTAAGATAGTTATTGCAATGGGCCCAGATATTTTCATCAAGGGGGCAAGGTAGAACAAAGATTTTTAAGGGGGCAACTCCCCAAATGAGTAGACACAAAATGGTAAGCCCCAATTTTTTTACCATAGCTACATATGTAAAAAAATTCTGATTTTTTTAAATGAGAGCAAATTTCGCGATTTCAGCGCTAAATTATTATGATTTTTGATGTGCGCGAGAATCGCACCAATTTTTAAAACCTTTTAATTACAATTATGAAAAAGATAGTAATTGAGTATGGACTGATGGCACTGGTGTGAAAAAATTGGGGTATGCTATACTGAAAAGGAGTTTAAACTATTATGTAATTTCAATCTGACCAGTATTTTTCATGATTTTTTCAGGGGGGCAAGGGGAACAAGGCTTCTTTCAAAGGGGAAATTGCCCCCTTTCGCCTCTTCTAGCAACGCCACTGCAATGTGCACATACTTAGGCCTAAAAAAAGTTGTTGACTTGCCCTTTGCGACCGACCCAAAATTTGCAAAATTTAGGGTCGCTTTTTTTATTTATTTTTTTATTTTTTGGTGAACTTTTGCTTATCTCAACAGTGAATTTCGTAAAAAATATCATGATATTTTGGTTGAGTTTACAACAATATTAAAATGTTATATTTTTGCATGAAACAAACATAAATCTTGAATAAATAAAGCACGCAACATTTATATAAACTATATTACACGGTTTTTCTTGGACCATTTTTGGAGAAAAAAATAAAAAAATCCGACTGACCGACCCACATTTTCACCATTAAAGGGCAAGTCAACAACTTTTTTTTGGCCTTAACAATTATCTAATATTCCTTCTACTTTTTTGTGTTGAAAATTTAGGGGTTCGAATGAACTCCTGAATCCTCCCTATAACAGGTTTACATCCGTTCATTGCCAAGTCTTAGAAAACTAAATAAAATATTCTGGCCTCACAGGATTTGTTTCACTAGCACATTCCATCAATACTCACCAAACACACATCTGTACATCTCAGATCTCCACAGTGAATTTGATTTTCAGAACTAACAAACTCAGAAAACTGTACACTGGCCTCGCAAATATACAAATATCTCTTTCAAAACTACCACCGTCTGCAACCACACCCTATCAAAGATTATCTCAGATTTACCACGCAACCATCCTTACCCAGGCTTCCTTAAACCTTAAATGATTCTTTTATCAAGTCTGAGCAAACTAATTTACAGGAACTAAATGCTCAAAGTGTTTCAAGTGGGTGTACAGTTACGTTTAGACCTATCATTGCCTCTGTTTCAAAAGCTTTATTGCAAGATCAATTACATAATGGTTCGAAGACATGGTAAGTATCTGTGCCAATTTCACTTCAGGTAGACAAACACCAATGAACCTCTGCAGGGACATGGCTCATTTAAGTATGTTTTATTTTTTTACGAAAAGATGTTTTTGTTTTGTAGAAGGATGAGCTATTTCTAGTATACAACACTGTATGAAGTTGGGTTTGAACTCCAACCTTTTTATTTTGACCCCACCCTTTTTATCCAGACACCCTTTACACTGAAAGTTCTGTGAGCCCACCCTTTTTAGAAACTTGGATCAGTTTTTCATACTGATGGGGGTACTGAATTCTGAATTCATCTCACTTTGGTTTACTGATTAAGCCTAGCTCGGCAATGTACATGTACAGTGTGTCCCAGAATGAAGTTATCAAGATTTCAACGCCACACAGTTCAAAAACCAAATAGTTTCAGACAATGAAACTTAGTGACAATCATGCCTAAAGTCTTGACTTTGTGTGGTGCAAAAATAAAGAAAATCCATGCATT
>JXSR01S003447.1:74125-85938 GCA_000969725.1 Ophiothrix spiculata
GTAAAAGGTCCAGAAGTTCCCGTTCAACCTATATAATCCCTTGTAACATCCTATCTACTGAATATTAATCTAGGGACCTATCTAGTTAATTTATGAAATTGTATGCTCCGAAGTGCATGATTAAAATCTAATTCGAGCCTGATTATTTGATTTGATGTTGCTGCATCATGGCAAATGTACTTAGTTTCTTCTTATTATCTTTATCATTTTGACACATTCAGTTTGTATCTAGAATATGTTGGATGTGCAATGACTAACCTTACATGAGTACAATCAAGATAGTTGCCATTCTTATGAGGTTAACATGGTAGTCAAAATAAGAATCAATTCCTCTTGAAATTCTTTGGCTCAGAATCATTACTATGGCAGTACAACAGTGGCCTAGTCAGAGGGGTGCAGTGGTGGATGGGGGTGATGGTGGGCTGCAGCTGCACCTCTAATATTTCATTAGAATTCATCTGGGAAGAGAAAAACTTTAGTTTTTCTCTTCCCAGAATTCATTTAGGATTTAGAAAACATTAGACAAAGTCACACTACCATCAGAATAATTATATCAGAAATTATTTCTCTCTCAACTGAAATGATTTCTGGGTGGGTGTGTTTTACTTGTTCTTGATTTCAATACATTTTCAAGCTTTACAAGACCATTATTTTTATAAAGTTTTCAATCCTATAAGGAATCTAGGTTATTCCCTTTAATTTGTTTCACAATGAGAAACATGCACAGCACCAATGACTGAAGAGGTATGCCATTGCAAGCCATTTTACTGCCAACTTTATACTGAAATAAGAACTGACGAAATATATTGGTTATATAGATGTTTTTTGATATCCTAACTAGCATTTTAGCAATCCATGGGGAAATCTTCATAACTTAGTACAGATCTGTCACATGTGTTCACGCCTGAATATTCACTTCATCTTCTTTCAACATATACAGAGAATCAAGTTGATTAACTAATTAAAAGCGAAAACATTTATAAAATCACAAAATTGAAAGCTTCCTGATTTGTGTTCTTAATTAAGAAATTTTGCAAAAAAAACTTCCCAAAATATAAGCTTAACTGAAACAAAAACCTGCCATGAAAACAGTTTCCTGTATCTTGCACAATCAGAACAGAACATGCCTGGTAAAACACTTAGAAGCTTAACTGTAAACAAGGGTACATAATTGAACTTAATTAACGCAATAGCTTTGAAGATTGCCTTCATTGATGCGCAGCAAACTAGCGTATTATCCCTAGTTGTGATTAGTTCTCAAATCAGATGACGATTAATCAGACCGTGATGACATTAGGGATTTGTGCATCGAGTAAAGAGGTCTAGTGTAATGTTGTTGATTATTGTGTAAAAGAGTAAGACATTCAAAGTTGCCTTGACTGATATACAATATAGTTTGCTGATATCCTTACGTTTTTAGTCAATTTCAACCTATATGATAGCTAGATTTCCTCACTGTTTCAATTAAGTTGTAGATGCCACAATGTAATGACATGTGGAAATAAAATGTAGAATTGATTGTTACAACATTTATATTTCTTAGAAATCCTATTGTTGTTGGATTTAATTTGTGAACGCGTGTTTGCTGCAAATACGCAGAGGTGTCTGACGCGAGCGTACATTTTCGAATGAAATCCAACAACTATACAACCAAACATCCTGATAAGGCCATATGGCAGGCCACTGGCCCAGCAGCCAGATTTGTGCAACAGGTTTTGAAAATGTATGGAGAAAGGATTTAACTTTCTTTGTTTATTTAGCCAATTTTCAGCCAAAGCTAGTGATTTGGAGGCAAGCATCTCGTCAACTTTGGCCAAATTGGCGCAGAGATGCTGCTTGCAACTAGTATGGATAATGGATAAGATCTGAAAGAGCACCAACAAAGGAACATAACAGCTAGAACGAATGTGGATTAAGTGACTCCCCAGTTTGTAGGATAGTCCACCTCAATACTTCTGTAGCTCTTGCTCAGAGCTGTCCACTACCCTCTGCAGAGAATCAAAAGTGTGCTGAAAAGACAGCTCTTGAATACACACATCTAGTTTGTTGAAATCCTGACGAAGCTTGGTGGCTCTCAAAATACTGCATACAGAGAATAATTAGAGAATAACTACTGAGAACTAAATCCTGTTTCTCAATTCACAGCAGGGGCTACCTGGCTCACACTTATGCCAAGCACCCTGAAGCACTTTGTACAAACTCATTAGCCAAAGCGCTCCAAAGTTAAATTTCAAAATTTGTTCAAATTTTGTGGTGTATATATTTTCACTATAAAGATTAAACTCCAAATGTGACAAATTGAAGTATATAATTTATTTGATATTGGCCTACAGTCACAGTGACTTACTTATAGGTCAATAATTACACAAAGCAATCAGATATGATAACTTTATGAACAACACTTTCAGTAGTGAATTAGCATTGCTTGACTAAAATAAAAATGGCACTTTTGTAAGTTGATTACAGTGGCTTTGGGAGAAGACCTTAACTTTAAGCTTGGGGGTAAATGTGCTATTGGTGTGATTATAGAGACAAATTGGTTTTGATTGTGGTCAGATAAGTAATTCATTTGGGAGTGATCAAATCTCAATCCAGTCTTCTAGTTCCCTTCACCCAGCCAGCGCGCGTAGCGCGCTGGCTGGGTTCATTGCTGGGTCCGTGGGAGGGGCGGTCTGTGGGAACGGTTCTAGTTCTATACTTCTGCTGTGTAGCCCCCAAATTGGGACATGAACTAATGTACAAGAACAAACAACTACCGGAGAATACAGGAGTAGAAGATAATGAAACCAATAAAAACTGTATGCAGTCAACTGTGGAAAGCTACCACAGGAGTCTGACTTGAAAAGATGTCCTAGGCACACAATTTTTTTGAAATAAACTGGAAAGTTTCCATATTGCACAATGACAAGTTCAATATCAAGACAAGTCAAACCCTTCACTCTTTAATCATGTATTGTACTAAAAATTACTCACAAAAGAGAGTACTCGATTAGAGTTCTGCAAACAGCAGCTATCAAAACCCACAATTAAATCTCTAGCTGATAATTCAAGTTCAAAAGGAAACCATTGTAACGCTATTATAGCTCCAAGGGAAACCGAACTCATTAATAGACTCATCAATACTAAATGAGTTATCAATTTGGGCATGATTTATTCACAGCATTGTCATACACTGTGACATACCGGTATCCCCAGCATCACTTGTCATATGTTACAAGTCAGAATAGACTGCTGCTGGTACCTCAACACAGGTGTCAATTTGAAGGGATCCACTGCAAATAAAACAGGTATTTTTTTTTACAAGTTGTAAATATGCTACAATTCTGTCCCAAATGACAGCTTGAAGAAGGTAAGGTAAAGGGGACAGCCTGCATTTGCCATAGATTTACAGGGGTGAGATACAAGACTCGCTGCCATTTTTAATTCGGTATGGAGACAAAATTGGGGGTATTTGAGTTTTTGCCGATGATGCATCGCATCTTTTGAAAACACGCACACACAAGATGCAGACACACACGCTTTGCCTGGAGGTTGGCGTATCATTCGTGTAAAGTATTATTAGCGTGGTTTGTGTCTATGCGCAACCAAATCTCCACACTCAGAGTTGGTTTTGGCGCGAGCCGAGTGGACCCGAATTCCCAAATTTGAGCGCCATGGCTAACGACGCCATTACATGGGCGGGTATACAAAGTCTAGTATCTCCCCTGTAAATCTATGGTGTTTGCACAAGTCATATTTGTATGGTCGGAGTATACCATCTCTCATTGGAAGCGATTAAGCCAGACTCCTCTTTTATCCTTTTGTTGGTGCCCGTTGAATAGACACTAGGGTAGAAACACCATGGTAGAAAGGAACACATGCGGGGAAGCATCTTGTTCACACTTAAAGAGTCGACGACTTAAACCGTTTCTGCCATGGGTATCCTTGATAGCAAAACTGCAATATTATACCATTTCTGACAATACTAAATGGGATGTGAGCTAAATGGATAGGGAGCAAGACTTGGTTTATCAACATCCTCATTTTCCCCAAAGTTTTTAGATTTTTGCATCATATGAAGGGCTGTAATAATGAAACATAATCGAGCTAAGTTAGGATTTCAAACTATCAGGATTTCTGACATGGAATATAACCATGCTATCAATTACCAACTTATATGTGAATTTCTGTTTTATATCAAATAAATTAAAATGTAATGTTATCTACAATGCTTTATAATTGCCATATTAATTCTTAAACCAACATCCAACATAATTGTTTCAAGCATATCATCTTAAATTAATTTTCATCTAAAAAAAAACTTGATCAACTTCCAAGTTTCCAAAAGCAAATATAATATTCGAGCCTTTATCCTGAGGAGAAAATACAGCTTATCAGTCTGTATGTCCCCGTAGATCAATTAAGTCGGCAGTGACAACATAGCTCTCATTAAAGTAATGATTGCTAGCAAAATATCTCATTATCAAGCTAATTAGGACTATTTTAATGCGATAATCATTTGAAATTAGCAGTCAAATCTGAAATAGCACACAGATGAATATGACTTTGGCTTATAAAATCATTAATTGACTTAAAGGTGGCATGGTTTAATTTTTCAAAATTCAGTTTTCAATTTCATATGAAGAATCATTTCAATTCCATATTCCAGTTGCATTTTGATTTTACGAGCATCTGTATTTCACAGTTTACTATATTTTGATGAGTGAAATACACTTATGGTATCCTTAAGGGGGGAAAGCACATCACTCATTTTTGCATTTTTGCAAATTTATTTTGTACCATAACTTTTGAACAAAGTGCTTAAAGTTAATAAAGGTATACATTTCCAGAAAGGAATTTTCACAAGGAACATGATGGTGATGTTGATTTTTAACCAAAAATAACATTTTTTGAGAAAATCACGAAAAACACATTTTTTGGCCATTTGGGTTTCCAACCAAGCTAAAAATAACATTTTTTGAAAAAATGACATAGGAATGGGTATTTTAATTCTAAACACTCACTCGCATGTTGCGTCTTTTTTACTTTTTTGGATTTTGGCCAATTTTTTGATTTTCATGCCAAATAAGGTCAAAAATTCACTTTTTTCAATTTTTGGCCATTTTTTGACCTTATTTGGGATGAAAATCAAAAAATTGGCCAAAATCCAAAAAAGTAAAAAAGACGCAACATGCGAGTGGGTGTTTAAAATTAAAATACCCATTCCTAGGCCATTTTTTCAAAAAATGTTATTTTTAGCTTGGTTGGAAACCCAAATGGCAAAAAAATGTGTTTTTCGTGATTTATTCAAAAAATGTGATTTTTGGTTAAAAATCAACATCACCATCATGTTCCTTGTGAAAATTCCTTTCTGGAAATGTATACTTTTATTAACTTTAAGCACTTTGTTCAAAAGTTATGGTACAAAATAAATTTGCAAAAATGCAAAAATGAGTGATGTGCTTTCCCCCCTTAACCACTCATTTCTTTTTTCTTTTTTTTTCCACTCATACTTCTAATCGGAATGTTAAAAATTTTTTGGCGTAAAACTATTACATGGCTTTTGAGAAAATTATGATAATAATAATTTGATACCAAAATTTCAAAAAACTGCCAAAATTGAAACAATCAGACAGGATTCCTTTAACACACAAGAGCTTGAAAAACTATGATCAATTAACGAGAGAATGGGCAGGTGTGAAAAATATGCTTTGAAGTCAATTCATGTTCTATATCATCACAAATACCTTGCCCATTTTGTCTGTATCACAACATTCATCAACAATTTAAACACATTCCTGAAATTTCTTTAAAGTCGTAATTGAGAACACCGAATTCAGTTAGACTCCTGCTCATTCTTCAATGCTTTACCTACATGATTGCACATTTCTTTGAACTAGCCTCCGACGCACATCCCTTGCTATTTTCCTATAATCACAATGAAACTCAATGCTGAGACTCAATCCCCAATCTTGCGCAAAAATGTGACTAAATGGGTAACAAGGGAGCACAATACGATTCCATTACATTCCAAAAACAGTATTCTTTTCAGAATTTAACTCCACTAAAATGTACAGTTAAGCCCTGCAATTTCCATCTTTCAATTCTCGTCTGAATTGAGTCGGTGTGGAAATCAAGCTCTTATTTAAACGTCCCAAAGGGGTAGTGATGTACTGTTAAAGCAAGTTGAGGCACGCTAGATTCTACTTACCCAATAGATATTGCTCTTGAATTGGCACAGCTTATTTTTTTTCATATACAATCAAAATGTTGAATGTTATGTCATCGGGTTGTAGTGATCGGACTCAAGTTGTCTGAAATTACAACTCCGAAGCAGTTCTCATATAAATTAAAGTTTCTTGGCTGCTTTTCTGTCTTGATTTTTTGATGAGCAGACATGCATCTTTTGATAGCCCTTTATAATGTCTTAAAATATTAAAGCTGTGTGATCCATGATAATTAAATTTCACAAGTGCATTAGATGTAACTTAAGGAAGGTAACATAATTACTCTTTTTATTAAGCAAAATTCTTCTTAGGTAAGATGATGTTTGCTAACAGTTCTCATATACAGTGTGGAAGTTACAGGGTTCAAATCATGGTGGTGCAAAAGTTGAGTGAGCTTGAAATTGGAACTAACCGCTAATTGACAGACCCAAACCCATACAAAACTGAGGAGCTGATCCTGTCTGTGATGATCCAAATGTGGGTTGACCAAGCTTCAGCACCCCTGGAGGATGTCAAAGGACCTGAAATGATGCCAAGGATGGTACAGTGAACTCCTATATATAACACGAGCTGAGGCCATGTGGAATTACTAAGTTAAGGATCGAGGCAGGGTGCACTTTAAATCACCTGTCTTTTTGTATATAAATGTGGTAACAACCCAATTTATACAAATTTGATACTACAAAATGTTATTTGCTTCATCGCAAATTAAATCAGTGAATCATTCTTTCAAAGTCAACAAAAGGGAAAAAAGGACCAGACTTTTAACAGATGATTCAAAGAAAGACAAATCAAACGGTAACATAACTATTCTCAGAACACCTGCATTGGAGTCTACAAGACGATACAGACAGCATGTCTTGGGCACAAATCATCAGGGGGGAGGGGGGTTTTCAAAAATTTTATATGCATATGTGCCTGCTGGACTTTGAAAATATTACCATTTCTATACCTATTTTGACTCAAAAACCCAGCAATCAATATACAAATTTGGACAGAAAAGAACCAACTTTTACTCAAATGTTGATGCTTTTTGAGCAAATTTTCCCAAATATACAAAATTTGTATAAATTGGGCAGGTTCATTTGGATAAAAAACACCCAATCGCTGTCTGTGAAAAATCACCTCAAAGGGCAATCACATATACGTATACCATGACAATGTGAGTACCCCTGGGGTGAAAATCATCCAGGTTGCTAAGCAAGATGCGTAAAGTCCTTGCCGATCTAGGTTAGAGGAGTTGATATGAGCTATTATGTCTCGTGCCATGCAGGTGGTTTCAACTTAAACATTGCATTGAGTTTTCTGCTCATGTAACAAATGTCTCATATGTATAGACTGAAATCATGCATGGTTTCAATATGTACTGTCGTAAGGTAAAGGACAAAGGGGATGGTCTGTGTTTGCACAGGTGACTTCAACTTCAAGCAATTTACACTTTTTATGGTGTGGGGATCCCCACATCTCCTTCATCATGAGGCCTGTTACCTTCCAAGCACTGATTGAAAAATCAAAAGAATTGAAAAATAAAAGAATAGTGAAGAATAATTGATTGTGATTCTTTTTGAATGAGAAAATGATATTACTTAATACGGAATTCCTTAATACTATTAACTTTACCAAATTTACCCTGTCTATTCAAAGAGATACAAAGCAGCCAGGACAGAAAACACAAAATAGATGAAAAATGCAAACAAAGAAAATCAGAAAAACGAAGTCACTGTGGATAGAGATGAGTTTTGACATTTGATTTGAATGTGTCCAAGTCCTTTGCAGAACGGATGGAATTAGGAAGACTGTACCATTTCTAGGGAGATGCAACAGAGAAGGCTCTATCACCAGCATTCTTTTTTGAAGATGGAGTTTCAAGAAGAACAGTTGATGAGGATCAAGTCTTCATAGCAGCAGGCTGAGATCTTATTTGAAAACAGTCCTATTAAAGTTTTATGACCATTTCAGTAGAAGATTACAGGGACAGAATGTAGCTATTTTGGTTTTCAAATATAAAAAGAAGGTTTCTTAACCAATTCTTGTCATTCGAAGAGAATGCATTGCAGACATTTTGTTCTCATTTCTAGAGGATATTGGCAACACCCTCGTCACACTGTGCACCAATCTCTAGCCCAATCAATATTTATTGTACAATTTAAACAAAAATCCAGACTGAAGGGCCCATTGTTTATAAACGCAACCCCAACAGTGCAATTTTGTTTGTATTGTCCAAGACATTTTGATTTGGCCTATAAGAAATGATACAAACCAAATTCTTAGTGAAAACACAACTGCACTATTAACCAACCAAAAATAGCACAGAAGCGATTGAATGAGCAGAGTTAGATATGTTTGCTTGAAGTGGGTACTTATAGGAATGATTAAACCATGGGGTATATGTGGAATATAAATAAGATATGTCTGCTGAGGAGACAAAATTAAAAACCTAAGATGGTTGGCAGAGCTCAATGCCACCAGTGGTTACCAAGCATTGAGAAGACCTGATAGTGGCATTCAATTTTAAGAGTTAACAAATGATTTTAAAAATTGATCAGAAAAAAGTCAGGGAAAGGGTTATATGCAATAAATGTCTTATATTTTTATGACTTTGTAGAAGCAATGGAGAAGTGGAATATATATCTTCTTTTTTGTGAAAAAATTCTCTGTCAAATACAGAGGGAAAAGATTTACATGCCTGTCATTTTACCATGAAGACATAAATTCCATATATTTAGCTCAAGAAAATGTCAAGCAATTTCTGTTTTTATGTGACATTAATTATTGACCATTCCAATAACTTTTTACATCATCCTTTCTAGACAACAGTGTTTAACCAGCATTTAAAGTCTCAATCTTGAAATCAACATTTACATTCGAGGAATTTTGTAGCCAATCTTGTCCAAAATAACCTTATATGCCTGACTTTTGACATCACAGCCATTAGTTAAAATATGTTTAAAAAACAGGTCATTTGACTCACAACAGAGACAAGTACAAATTGTTCTTAATATGGATGACATAAAACTAAACAAATACAAATTGTCAGTTCTTGTTTCAGTATTCAGCCCACTTGAAAACATGGTTATGAACAGATTAAACTAACCATGACAAATAAAAATGTAATATTTGCATCACGTCTACTTTTCCTTCTGGTGCAAGCATCGAGGGAAACTTTTCATAAATGAGCCAACTGCTTGTAATGCTCCATATTTCAAAAAAAAAAAGAATTATACTATATTACATACATAATCATGGCTTTGTTTAGCTTAAAGAATGATAAAAAACAAACCTCATTTCTTTTTTGAGATAGTATAGTATATCGTTTCAATATTACCAATTATAAGCTTAATCATCAATCGTAACGTCTCTAGAAACATAAGTAGCAGTGATAATGTTACAACAACATGCGCAAATCCCAGGTAAATGTAAGTTTTATGAAGAAAATTATACTTTTTCTGACTAGTTCTGAATAATTGAGTGAGTGCTTTCATTCACAATACAAGGAGATCATAAGCTGCAATATATCTTCCCAACTCAACTTCCAAGGGTTAAGCTCAAAATATTCACTTTCTATTTTACTTTTGATACTGCTATGAGGTATTCGATGGCCTCTAGGGATGATGCAGTTAATTGAGAACGAATCAATTTCTCCTTATCTTGTGCTAAGTTGAAATTATATTGGAGACCTTGTGGCACAAACAGTAAATTGCAAACCTATTTCTGCTTACGTATTGCAGGTAATTTACAGATCATATCATAGGATGCAGTCTATTTTAAAATCATTTTTGATGATTCTGATGAAATCTTTTCAATAATTGACTCCAGGCAAGCTCACAAATCATAAACTTGTTTAGTGAAATGCTATGTTCAGAAACAGATGGGGCATGGAAATTGAAAGTAAATATCAAATGTGCAGTAAACAGTGCAAAATCTTTTGGAAACCATGATGTTGCAATACTATCGTGTAGTGTAAAACTTGATGCAATAGAGAATATTTTCTCTTTCAGTTTTGGGTTAAAATAATACAAGATAAACGCAACATGACAAATGCTATTTTTTTGAGATATGGGACCATTTAGATATACTTTCTTCTGTTATACTTCACATGATGACGAGAGTTGCATGGCGCATTCATCTGGATCTTTCAGCATTAAGGAACATGGAATAGACCGCTTTCGTATGTCCCATAATGCATCTTTAAAAGTACTGCAAATACGGGCATTTCTACGCAACCGACCATATATTACACTGTGCGCAGATGACGTTCAGCGCACAACGTAGGCTACTAATATGGTTGATTGTGCAAAAGTTCCTGGATATACGGTACTTTCAGCATGAATGGGAAAGTAGTCTATTCAAACATTCTAATTACACCTGCAGCTCTGCACACTGAGAACAGTGCAGTTTTTTGAAACTTGTTCAATTCCCCGTATGATAACACTAAAACATAAATAACGTGTATATTTTCATTTCTTGAATCTGAATTGTGTATATCTTAATATTTCTTAAAATCTGTATGCCTGTTAAATAAACAACAAATGTGGTCAAAAATATTGAGAGAGAGAGACAGGTTTAAGTAGGTGACATTTTCTTTCAGAATTTAAGCATTAGTTTAGATCTGTTGCCACAAAGACAAAGACTACAGCCCATGTGTTTAGACCAGGTCTAAACTAAGACCTAGTTTTTAGTGAAAACTACAGCTCATTTTGCAGTTTCATTTAACCATGTCTAACTTAAAAACCTCATTAAATGTGCATGGGTCTAAAGGACTTCCCAAACTGTGGGTTGCAACCCTTTTAGGATCACAGCTCCTATGGTTGTGGACTTTTCGGAATATACTTACAAAACTTCAAACGCCACTAATTAAGACAAAATCAGGCAAATGAAGGGTAACAACCAAAACAGTTAGAGACTTGCAAACACTTAAAAATGTGGTGCTTAAATGTTTTGAGCCTTAAATGCTAGGTCTTGAAATGAATTGTCACAAATTTTCCAGTGCAAATTGAGTTTACATACAAGAGGGGTGGGAGACGAAACAAAATGTTCATGATTTTGGTATTGCATCGGATCCTTCCTTTTAAGCGTTTGTGAAGTCCCTTGAGAAGTCCTACTCTCCTTACATACTGTTTCATGATCAATTATATACAGGGTGTCCCAGAAAAACCTTACAAGAAAATTACACGCAAAGATTGTAAGGTTTATTCTGGGACACCCTGTATCAACACAACTACCTAGGAAGACCTTTCACCAAAATCCTGTCACATATTATGCACAATATTGTGCATATTGACCTGTACATTTTATGATAAAAACACAGAGGATGCAAATTCACAAATACAGCAGAGATTTATCCCTCTCCCCCTATTCCCATCCACCCCAAACCTTGGCAGAGCTCAATGCTACCAGTGGTTACAATAGAAGAAGCATTGTGAAGGCATTCAAATTTTAAGACTTAACAAATGAGTCGGTGTGGAAATCAAGCTCTTATTTAAACGTCCCAAAGGGGTAGTGATGTACTGTTAAAGCAAGTTGAGGCACGCTAGATACTACTTACCCAATAGATATTGCTCTTGAATTGGCACAGCTTATTTTTTTTCATATACAATCAAAATGTTG
>JXSR01S003447.1:144609-157821 GCA_000969725.1 Ophiothrix spiculata
ATAATATAAGAAACCAAGAGCATTGTTTTAATGTGTTTTTCTTTCTGCATTTTTGGTTAAAAAAATGGGGGGAAAAAAATAGCATATCGCATTGCATTTTTGAAAAGTAAAACATAAAAAATAAAAAAGCGCATATCGCATTGTACTTTTCCAGCATGTTACCAGAAACAAACTTGGGTTTTTTTTGCCTTATGATACTTTCTTGTAAACATAGCTAATATAGTGTATGTATGTGAGTATCCCAAATTCCCAGGGTTGAAACTCTTCTATCTTCTAGCAATCAGAATGCATTAAGATGACTGAAGCTATGGCATAACTTTCAATCACAATGTAATAAGGAGGCTGATGTTACGATATGCATCATATCCAATCCCTTGAGAATATGGTCAGCTAATGATAGCCATTTATCACTGATATAAGTACATTTAAACTGGACATGGAAGCTTTAGATTGTCTGGGAAGATAACCGAATTGTTAAGCTATATGATTATCATGGCGCCATAACATTTGAAATCTTGCTTTTATAAAAATAAGGCTAATATTTCTCCTAGCATTTTTCCTTGTATTGAAAATTTTATCATTTCTCATCATTCCCATTATCAAGTCTTGGTAGCATTTGTCTATAAAGTAAATCCTTTTAGACTGAATTCAAAATCATCATGCTACTACAATGATTGCCCACTTCATCTCATGAGTATCTGCATAGCAACAATCCAAAGAACATGACATTTTAAGACCTAATGGTTCTTTCTATTATTGTTTCAAATAAATTTCGGACATGAGCATGATTTCTGAACGCAGCCACCGCGTATCCACAAGTTGTGACAAGAACGGAACACCGAGAAGTACGCAACACTGTTTCCAATCAGTAATCCACAGTGCCGTGATATCGCGCGTGCCTGGAAAGCGTTGAGTACTCGTGTAAAATGCACAAGCAATTGTGTTACGCAAGGCTCGAAATTTTCGTGTCCGAGAATTATTTGAAACAACAAAAGTTAATGATTTGATTAAAATAATCCCTCAAAATTTCTCTCCCATATGTCAGTAGCTCTTGAAATGATTCTTCAGGTGACACTTGAAATGGTTCTTCAGGTGACCTGAAGAACCAATTCAAGAGCCACTGATAAGAGACTGGAACTATTATAGTTCCAGTGTATAATACATGCAGTATGCAAAGCAAATTTGTGACCGTCCATCCCAAAACCAGCTGTAAATGCCAACTTTTGTCATTTTCACTTTTTTAAATATTTGCAAAGACAATGATTTAAGGATTAAAATGACATCTCAATGAACTTCACACAATTTCAGAAGTCAAGTTATGGTCTGTCAAAGTTTGTCAGGAAGTTAAAAAGTATAACTGATATAAACACATTTAAAGATCTGTAAGCCACATATTTTCTGTTGATTGTCTTAAAGATATGCAGATTTATTTCATATTTCCTATGATTTTCTTGACATGAAACATTGCTGGTATTTTGTAGTAAGCATGAGGATTGTGAATCTGTCAAAAAAAATCAATTTTGGCAAATTACGACCTTGACATGTATTTTCACCTGTAGCGCAAAATGAAGTTTCTGGCATTTACGGCTCATACGGACGACAGCCACATTTATGAAATAAATGTGACAGTTTCTTGCACGAAAATATGTCAGTTTCTTGCAAGAAGACATAAGAGCACTGATGGTGTGACTTAACCCTAAGACCACTTGTATACGAATCCTGGGCTTTATTGCTAACCACTTTTGCTTGATTAAATTTAAGATTGACATTTTAAGCTAATCAAACTAATGAAATATGCATATATTTTATATCAGTTGTGTGAAGATCACAAATAGCATGAAATGCAATATATATCAAATTTATACCATACACTTTCAATATCACACAATATATTTACATAAGATATTTTCATTCGACTGTCAATTATTCATGAAAACAACACGGTGAGTTAAGGCATGGTAATGATACATAATATCCTAACATCTAGTGTACTGTTTGTTACGAGATATAGTGCAGGTAACTTAGTAATACGCTGACCTTGGTGTTGAATAGCATTTATCATCTGGACGATGTGGTTGTACTATTTTGTGTCTATTTTGAATGATAATAATGCAGTTTAAAGGTATCTTGTTTAAAATTTTAAAAAATCAAAATGTTTTGCTTTGTAACTGGCATCATCAAAGTAAAGCAATGGGACATCACTTGTCTAAGGTGCCACATCTTCTAGTTATTTTCAAGGCAAACAGTGTTTCAGTATTTGGGGTCTGGTGTAGAAGCTTTGTGTTTTTACCCCACTACCAGACCCAAGCACAAGGATTAAATACACACACACACAAAATCCCAATAGTTATTATACAAATACAACATGGTTTGAGGAGAAGTATCGCAAAATACTGTTCCCAAGGTGTTGGATGATCGGGATTTTCGAGGAAGTCTCCATCATCCAATACCGAGGGACAGTATTTTGCAATTCTTCTCTGAAATAAACCATGTTGTATTTGTTTTACTACACCTCAAAAAAGTCATAATAGAACTTGAATATAAATCAAAAATCAACAAATTCAATACTTTGCCTTGAGCCACACGGTAGTACCATACGGAAGTTTTTACTACTTGAGAGAGGGAGTACTTGAGTATTAACGCACACGCGAGAAAGTAGCAAAAAATACTTTTTGCGCGTCTCCGCTATTAAACCAATAAAAAGACTGTATTAACTTATAAATATTCAAGAGGTGTAGTAATATATTCTATTTAGATTTATTTTTCCCAAATTACCATTATACTTCAACATCTACAAACAAAATAGCAATGCCAAAATTATCTTAAAGCATTTACCCTACGTTACTAACTAAACAACCAAAGTGATACACAAACCTTTCAACACTTGGTAGTTACTTCTCTGTATTTTGATTTTGTCACATTTTTATCATAAATCTTTACAATTAATTCCACTTATTATGGTGAAAATATATCCGATGAGACCACCTAGATTATTTTGTGTTCATTATCATGCTTTCAGTGCCCCATATCTAACCATATCAGATCGCTCCACATAATAATGATAAAATTGGTTGATTTATGTCCAATATTTTTCGGTCTTGCTAAATAATATTTAGCTTGACTGTGACTTGCCCGATATTTTTCAATCCATAGTTTGACCAATAAATTTGGTCTGAATCTATCCGATCCTGCATCCGAATTGGTCACTAAGTGGTCAATGGATTGAGGAAACATAATGTGACACTTGAAGAAAGGTACAACTGTATAGATGCTAATAAATAGCAGATACCTACTATCATCTAAATAAAAGTGTTTGAAATGTAAGCCAGTCCGGTTAGATTGGAGTTAAGTGATAGTGACATTTAGAAGACAAACATTACACAAGTACCTTCATTTAATCTAGTAAACCTTTGATCTGGCCTTTATTATTCTTTCTGTGAATTGTCTGAACTAATCAATCAAATTCAAGCGCTCTGCTGGTATTTCAATACAGATTGCGGTTGCGGCCGGGTCAGGTTTGACAATAATAAATGGGATGTGCTTACAGGTTGTTAGTTATGTAAGTGGATAGGGTTCGAGCCCCGGGCCGGGCGGTTTTCGTCTCCTTGTTTCCTTGAGCAAGAAACTTTACTCTACTTGCTCCGTGGTCGGACAGTCACGTAAAGCCGTGGGTCCCCTGTACGAATAGACTCCTTCATGGGGTATGCATATTATCATGCAAGTACTTGACCATTGATGATTGATTGATTGATAAACTTAGTTACGAGCGAGTAAATAAACATGGATGACACAAGAGGTAGAAAACACATACAAACATCTTTTGATATCCCTGTTCACCATAAGGCTGTATTTTATGAACACAGTCCAATACTGGGTATAAGTGGCAACAATTATGTCGATCTTAAAGGAACTGATTGAAATTGTGACGATAGTGACAATTTTTTATTTATTTTCTTGATTCTTTGAAATTGAACGATGAAAGATATTGGACCCAGATGGAAATAAGCTTTATTAAAGTCTATTAGCCTAAGAAATTCTTACTTTTAATTATAAAGCACATGGGTTCAAATCTGCTAAATGTCCATGGTCAAGATGCTTATTTTCAAATGCTCCTTATGATCTACAAAACACTGGCTAAAAATTGGTTGGTTAAAGAATATACTTTGGGCATATAATTTGGGCATATTTTAACCAACTATGGTAAAAGACACTCTTTATAACCAATAACTGATTTTCAGGTGAACAGTCCAATGATTGGTTAAAGATTGGTTAATATTATTTTACCCAATGTTGGTCAAAATTTTGGGAAAATTTACTTCAGTTTTACCTACATTGGTTAAAATGTAACCAATGTTGGGCAACATGTTTTGACCAACTGATTGTTTAACCAGTGTTTTTAGAGTGCAGATGTCAAAAGGATACTGTCATTCTTCAATACTGGGAAGGTTGCTTTGAAGGAGGATGGTGATCCTCTAACATACTCATCATTATTTGACCATCTAATTATTATGAGCAAAGATACAAAATCATCAGTACTCTGTTGGTGAATTCCAAGACAAACATAAGGGTAATTCTGATCTGAAAGCCAGGTGTAAATTTAAAAGTAAAATGTTTGCTTATTACAACATCACTAACATTATTGAAAAGTACATAATGCTTTCAAGATGTTAATATATGTGATGGCTCACCCGAAAGGGGGGAACTTTGCAGATGATATCAATTTAGATTTTTTCATTTCATCTGTTGCGGCATTTTTAAGCTAAACAAATGCCACCTTACTTGTTGAAATTGATCAAGGCGATCAAATTTTACAACAGAAAATCAGCTGGAAATTTTTATTATTTTCTTTATTTTTCGCAGCCTATTTTCACCTGTTTCTTGAAAAAGTTCCCCTTTTCGGGGTGAGTCATCACATATGTTTTAAGTAAGTCTGTTTTGTTTTGCAAATGATCCACATTTTCTCAATAAAAATATGCAAGTTTATTGATCCATCTGATGATCCGACATACATGATATTAGTAATTCGAACTGTAAACAAACACTAAATATTTGATAACAGTCAAAGTTAGAACATTGTCAAAGAGGATGCCATTTATGTATTCCCAAATTTGCTTCAAATTTTGTGCCATAGAACGTAAAATACACCTGCATATAGTATGTGGGTGTTCATTTGAAACTGCAATATGAGGAAATTTGATAGCACCACTTCTTTCCCCCTCGTTTCCCCCTCTGGGCCAGTTTTTCTTACAAGCAAAATGTAACATATGATTAAAAGCAAACATTAATACCCACATATGACTAAAGTATACTTTGTTTCTTATTTTTCTTTCTCCATGTTTTTGCAGACCTAACATCATATCATTGTAAGGGCTTTGTAGCATTTCGCAAGTTATGCAATTGAACAAAATGAGTTACTCGTACAAGATTGAAATAAAATATAAAAAACACCCTTTTTCAAACTTGCCACCTTATTTTCACAATTAACTACATCTTTCCACAGGTCATATAATCAAGAGTTGTACACATGAAATATTATTGAATGAAAAAAATGCCAGCTATTACTTGCTGTGTGAACTTTTGGATTACTATGAATCTGTTATCTGCTCTATACATTGCAGAAGTCCTATTTTTGTAACTATCATATTGTTTACAGTATTTTTAAGAATAAAGTTTCTTCGTTCGGAGGTTTTTTGGAGAACTTGGTTTGTTGTTGGTACGATGGTTTGCATGAAAGTCGCACATATTTACAGTGTGTGATTGGTCTAATTCTGATGAAATTAGAAATTCGACCTTAGATGTGATTTTTGAATATGGTCAGCTTCAATAGCCCGTATGTGGTAATTTACTATGCCGACCTTAAGGTACCTTTCGATATGACGGTCACATCATATGCAGTAGATTGGCTTGATTACAAAATGAAAGAATTGTGGGGGAAATTTATTTCACTGCAAGATACAATTTTCGTGACTTTTTTCATGTTCGAAAATTCAAGTGATATATTTTGGTATTCAAACATACTACAGAGTTGTTATAACAAATCAGAGTTGTTATAACAAATCAACAACGATGCATCCATGCATTCGCCACCCTCGCATGATGAAAATACACAGATGCACTGGGATGCAGAGTTGTTGATATAGCATGTTAAAAGAGATATCTATCTTCATTAAAGCAATATTCATTACATATCCTTAAGATTGATGATAACTCATATGCATTCAAGCCACACAAATGATGGGAAAGCCATTTTCAGAGAGATGTGATACTTGCCTTAATATGTGGAATTTTTGCAAGAAAAGGTCAGTGTTAGGGATAACAATATTTCCTATGCCTCATCAACTATACACATTCATGTTTCTCAACAGAATGAAGTACAAATACTGGTCACAACACTTCCTAATCATGACACTCTGACACCTTGCACACAAACCTGCCACCTCATTCCACAACTGACTTCATCTGTCAACAGGTCATAGAAGCAAGTGATAATCATGTGAAATATTGATGAACAGATTATAGAAAATATTGTCAGCAATGACCTGCTAAAGAGAAGATATCGTGAGTATCCCATCATGCATTGCTTCCTATGGGAAATTTTGTACAGGAAGTCATGCGAGTAGTTAGTGGTGAAACATGCCAAAAATGCATCATTACACCAATTAACTTGATTTATGGATATTTCATCACTAACTACTCACATAATTTTCAGTACAAACAATCCCATAGGAAGCAATGCATGATGGGATACACACTTTCTCTTCTCTTGACCTGCAATATGTGGACCTTTGGATTATTATGCATTTCTTTCCTGATGTATGCATTGCAGTAGTGCTATTTATTTGCAATTATTCAGACAGCATGTCTGCAAGCAGTAAGATTGGTTTGATTCAAACATACAAGAATTGTGGAAAGAAAATTTGATTTCAATGGAAGATAAAAATTGTTTATTCAAGTGATATATATTCTGATCTTTTACTGTTATAAAATTCATTGCCAATAAATGCACTTGCTTTTTAATATTTGCCAATACTAAGTGGGTGTATACACAGATGAAAATCTGTGGTGTATAAAAGCAATATTCATGGCAAGTCATTCACTTTGATAGTTTGATAATATTTCACATGCTTTTTAAGTCACACTCGTGATGGTCAAACAAGTTTCAAAGAGATGTTTTGATACTTACATACCTATGTGGCAATAGGTGGAATTTTGCAAGAAAAAGGCTTTCGTTGTTAGAATTATTTTTTTGTTTTTGTTGGTTCACTAAACCTTTTTGTTTTTTTCCAGCGGACTAAGTGCAAATACTGATTACAACACTTCTAATAAATTATGATAACTTTTAGTACTGATACATTAACACATTTTTACTTAATTAAATATTTATAAACAGAAAATAGAAATATTGTCAACTATGACTTGTTATGTTTCTAAAAATCACATAATTCAGTGGAAATTATTTTGCATATTGTCTCCGTTTTTTGCTGTGTTTTCATGAGATCGCCATTTCATAATGACCTTCCCAGCATGTAAAGCGTGTATACATAGTTCGCTGGTACTCAAAACACTGGGTACCAATTTCATTAAAACGAAGCTGCCGCGAATCATTTACCTTTGGTCGCCATTGACATAAAGAAACTTGGACGGCGGTTGCTGGATTAGTATTGAGAAAAAAAAAGGCCAGCGCGTAGCTACACACGCTAAATTAACTTTCACATAGCAATGCGCGCGGGTTTCTAAGACAAACCTTTTTTTTTTTGCCTTAATGTTTGTCAACAGAAGTACGTGCATACCACTTCTAATAACAATACCTTGCAGTACTGATACCTTAACATCTAACAGACAAAATTGCCACCTCATTTTTACAATTGAGGTAATTTTTCTAAAGGGCATATAATCAGGTGTTAAACAAATTAAATATTTATAAACAGAAGTATAAAACATTGTCAATACAACTATGACTTGCTATGTAGTCCACTGTGAATTTGATACATTGCAGTAGTGCCAGTTTGTCCCAAGGCAGTGATATTGGCTTGATTCAGACATCAAAGAATTATGGAAAGAAAATTTGATTTCAATGCAAGATAAAATTTCCTCTGACCTTTTCCATCAAAGAATTCAAGTAATATATATCCTGATCTTTTACTGTTATGAAAGTTTCTGCTAATAAATGTCCTTACTTTTTCATATTTTCCTATGCTAAGTGAGTGTATGAATAGCAATATTCGTTGCTTACAATTTAGCTTGATAATAATCTTATATAAATTTCAAGTCACATTTATGATGAGCAAGCCATTTTCAGAGAAATGTTCTAATACTTGCCTTATGTTGTGGAATTTTGTAAGAAAGGGGTTAACAAGCTCTTATGATGTTTAACTATATTGGTTACAATATTTCATAATCATGATAACCTGACACCTGGCAGACAAACTCGCCACCTTATTTCACAAATGATTTCATCTTTCCATGGGTCATGTAAAAAGTGTTGGAACACAGGAAATATTTATGAACAGAAAATTGAAAATATTGTGAGCAAACACCTACTAAAGGACAATGCACAAGTTCAATATCATCCTCAAACCATTAACTAAGTAATTCAAGATTTTTACATCATTTTGAAGTTTTATTCCTGGGTTTTTATTGGTAATAATGGCAACACAAAAGTGTAGTCAAATTCAAGTTTCAACCCTATATCAATTGTTAAATTGTCTTTCATTACTTCTGTAATCTCTGATGTAAAAGGAATTTTTTGAAAGCATAGCAAAAATAATCATTCTTTTAAAGAATAGCCGAATTCCCAAACCAACTTAAGAAATTAAATTCTAGTTAATATTTTTCACAAGATATCAATCAAAATGTTCACAATATTCCCCTGCTCATATTCCTCCGCAAAAAATACATCACATGTTTTTCTTAAGTTGACCTCACAATCTGTTATTTGATGTCCTATAAAGAATTCCACCATTTATATACAGCTGCAGGTACTTAATCAGTTTGTCTTAAGGCAGTCAGATTTAAAGTTGAAATTGCAAAAAGGATTTGATTTCAATAGAAGATAAAATATTGCAATGACCCTTTCACTTAGATATCAAAGTGAAAGGGTTTGTTGTTTTGATATTCTTTTCTTTGTCACATGACAGAGATCAGTAGTAGCGCAGCCACAGGGGATGGATAGATGCACCTAGTGCATAGCTACCACTAGTGTTATATTTGCATTTGAACTTTGAACCCGTCGTATTTAAAGATTGAACCCGTCGTATTTAAAGATCAAAGGTACATCCGAAATTTTAGGGTTAGGGCTAGGATAGGACTAGGATATGTATGTTTAGGGTCAGGGTTGGGTCTTCGTTAGTGAGTTAAGGTTGGGTCTTTGTTAGTGAGTTAGGGTCGGGTCATGGTTAGTGAGTTAAGGTCCGGTCATGGGTCAAGTTTTTGATGGGATCTAGAATAATTTTTTCCGATCAAAGCAATTGTGTCCCGCCACATTGAAAGGTACAATTTTGTAACTTTTGACAAAATTTAGATTAGAATTATTTTTTTAAAAAGCTTTAAAAAGACATTACTTTTGAAAATTGGATGTTTAATTTTGAAGTTATCAAAAAGGCATGAAATACCATATCCACTCGTCCAATTCAACTACCGAATTTGTGAATGTATATGGGCCATTTGCACGAAAATGGTGCCAGTAGCGATATTTCGTTCTTTGGTCTGAAAATTTTGTGTTTTGCTTAAAATAAGTAAACATGCTCATATTCATGTAGTACTTGGTGAGCTCTACATGGACATATATAGTTTTCCATACATTGTTTACCGTTATCATTTTGCTTCCAGAAGACACCAAATTAGGCAAAAATGGCATTTTTCAGCGCAAGACATCTATTTTATATTGATTGCTACATCATAAAAAGACATTTACTTGTTCATACCCATGTGATTTATTTCTCCAAATGCATCACTAATATCAGATAATTATCATTTTTGAAAGTTGGATTTCCCGGTATGCCACAAGAAACAAGTATAAGGTTTCCGCGAAATCAATGTATATTACGTTATCTATGTAGTATCTCGATTCCTAAGATCATACTGAACGTAACCATGAAACTTTTTGCGTAACTTGAAGGCTATCATATGTGTTAATTTGTAAATCATAACATTAAAAATGTTTGGTTGTAAGTTTAGCTTTTGAAAACAGTTGTATTCCAAAGTTTATTGCGTCCATTTTAAGCATGTATATTACTTTATCACCAAATCTAAAATATGCAAGAGTCTATACTACTTTTATGCATATCAAGGCATAGGCCCTAATCCCATGACCATGTTTAGCCAAAAAAAACAGCATTATATGTGACCATCTTAATTTAACTGATGGAAAAACATCAAAATGTATATTACGTTATCCAATGCAAGAACAAAAATTATGAAGATCCTTGAATTTATTTCTTATGTCAATTTTAGGCTTCCCCGAGTTGCTCCTCGAAGTAATTAAGCAACTTTATTTTAATTGTTTCCTCAAATAGGGCAATACAGGCACTTGTTTCACAGCTCTTCCTATTCTTATATATGCTAAATTTAAAAGTTCTTGTATATAAATATAAGAATAGTGGTGTTCATAACTTTTGTGGTTCCATGATACTTGATATACTAGCTAATAAGAAAGTTAATTGAAGACGTTTTTATGAAACTTCATTTTTTCGATTTTTCCAACTCAAGTGGAGTCATTTTCGTGAGAATGGCCGATATTGCCTTTACCATCGAGTTTAATATTTCAAGTCAGTGTGCAAAACTTGGTACAATACTTTGACAATATGTCAATTGTATAATGTGATAATTTGTCAAACTCTTGGAAGTGAGGGCATGCGTCAATTTAAAGGGCAGATGGAAAATAGTTGAATTGGAAGAATGGATATGTTTCCTTATTCTTTATAATTTGCCTATATCTCTAAACTAGCTGGGTCACAACATTGTAGCTCTTGAAATGGAGGGTTACAATAATAGTTAGAAGTAAAATTTGTTAATATCTTTAGAAAATGATAAAAAACCCAAGAACATTGCTGTTGATATTTAGTTAACTATGAAAAGAAAAATAGACATGAAACTTTCCGCTTCTTTTGCAGGCTCAGGTACGAGCATAAATGATATTTTATAGGAAACTGGTTCAAATATTAATGACGTTGGAAAAACAGAGGGGATCATTTTGATATTTTTTTCTCATCAATGTCAATATCCACTCTCTACATCAATATATCAGCACTTTTAAGCAACAATCCTTTGCCATACCTAATACTATCAATTTGGGAAGATTTCATGCGTTATCAATCAACACTTATTTCTGCAAATCCTCGCTAAGCAATATGCGCCATACCTGTAGCATATAGCTGTTGAAATCAATACAAATTTTATGGGGTGTTGAGAATCGCTAAAGGCCATGATCCTTTTATCATAAAGCCTTGCAGATTTACCGAGCTAATGGAGTCTGAAAGCTAGCTGATATCATATCATCATTACAACATCACAGAGGCAGATAACACAACTTAGATAGGGCCTCAAACATTAACACCTATAAATAGCCAGTCTGATTTCTAAGGCAAAGTTCAGTAATGTATTGGCAGATAACATGATGAAAGAAGTATGGCATGTAATATGAGGTTGATGTTATCAGTGTAAATTTTAAGGCCAGTGGAGCCTGGCTGTTTTTAAAAGGCAACTCTATAAGTACCTTCAATTTTTAAATATTTGCAGGGGCATCACATCAATTCACCAAATTTAAAGAGTCTCATAGTTATTTGTCAAAATAGGAAGGGCATCATAACATTTTTCCATAGGAGAAATATACACTGGAATATATTAATATATCATCCAATATTTATACCAGTACCATGGCATTTTATGTCAACAGAAAATGATAACAAGTCTCAGCTGTGTAAGGCTATTACAGAGACAGTTACAGAATGCCTGTGATCTTAGATATTACCATAAATTTCCTGATCAGGTAGGGTCATAAACAGGGGAAGTTCAACAATGCCTGCGATCATAGGTAATTCAATAATACCTATGATCAGGGGTAGTTTAACAAAAACCCATGATCAGAGCATTATTTAGTAATCCTATATTTTTATTAACACTTTTTTTTTTTTCTTTTTCGGATAATATTCTTGTATGAATGACAACTGAATTCTGATTGCTACTTTAATAAAACTGACGTGATACATAGCACATATGTATTAATCATTTTTGTTTTTCAGTAAACAGTGGTAGAGATAAAATCTGTAAGAATCCATCACTGGAGACGAAATGACCTATATTTGTGAAATTAACCTGCTCCAATTTCCTTCCAGACTAATTTACACTAGAGTTAGATTTAGTGCTTAACTGTTTGAACATACAAGCGAGATATATATGTGTCAAGAGGATTTAGTCAACATTCAATATTGGTGATGTATTAGATTCTAAATGATGATTTCACCAGGAACATTATCCGATATTGAATTATGATGATCTAGTTTCAGAAATGAACAAAAGTCCCAAAGAATCACAATTACTTACTTACTAACATTATACATCTCTCTCTATTGTAAAATCAAAATAAATACCCTTATATACTTCTGATCAAGGGCAGGATATAAAAATTGTGTGGATTGTAAATGTGATGACGCACCCTGAAAGGGGGACTGTGCAGATGATATCAATTTCGATTTTATCATTTCATCTTTTACAGCTTTTATTTAGTTGTTTATTTGTTAGGCCTTAGTCAAACTTTGGTATTCCATACATAACATCAAAGAATGAAGTCAGCATTTGTGACTGAAAGGTTTTTGACTATCGGAGAATAACAGGATTTCACCCGACTGATAAAATATGTAAAAATGGATGTAAATAAGACAGGCATTACAATGTTTGTCTTTATCAAGATATGAAGGCTCGGCACATTTAGCATTTAGCCAGTGGGCAGTCATTTCAAGTGCAAGACACACAGTGGCCTTGGTCTCAAAACATCACCATCCCAGGTGGCCGATGTTGCCGTCCAAATCCCCCGCAAAAACAGCCTCAAAGAAAATGTGCTAATTTAAAAATACAAAATATATCTATGCATTGAAATGCAATGCCCACATTAATTTAAAGTATTCTTTTGCCATATATCGTTGCTATAGGGAATATTTGATTCTTGCTTTGTCTACAAATGAAATCAAAATAAGAGGTATCAATTTATTTCAGGAC
>JXSR01S003447.1:174686-185901 GCA_000969725.1 Ophiothrix spiculata
TATCCTATATATATATTTAAAAAATACAACCGAAAACTCCAAGAGACGCCATGAAAATTAATACCGATCTGCATATACAACGTATAAGGTATACAAAAGTCGCCCCCGATGGCCCTGTCGGATTCGTCTATAAAAAAACCCATGAATTTTTAAAGAGTCTTGGTCGTTTGATATAATAATTACGTTTTTGCCTGTATTAAAGCGTGCACAAACACTTTTGACCGCCAGTGTACATCCTTTAAATAAAGATTGGATTGAAATGAAATTGAACTGTTAAGGTACTATGTTTGATATTTGCATATACAGAACAGCTATCAGAAGTATTTTTTTTGGGGGAGGGGTCAATCATGATTTTTGCTTTGTTTTTAAGATCCTTCAATGGAAGACCATGTCATCCTATTTTTACCATTTTATATCTTTACTAATATAGGATTCTGAGAAGTTCTGGGAAAATTATTTCCAATTCTTAAAAGGTCATCCCTAGATTTATGAAGGGATGGGAGGGTTAAAACATCTTCCACAAACAATTGCGTTTCTTTTCTGACCCTAATTTATAAGCAATAGCACTAAATGACTATGTACCTATATAAATGAGCGCATCCTTTATGCTCATTACGAATTTGAACCTACCACCTAGGAGGTGATTGAAGTTTCCTAAGAGAGAGGTATCGGTTTCAGATTTCAGACTTATTCAACATTTTAGTGATATTGATTTAACGTATTTTGAAGTTGCACAAAATATCAATACAAAACAAGACGACACATCTCCATTTTCACATCCCCAAAACAAAATTACATGTTTCACAGCAATGAAATTTCATACAACTTATGCAACATTTTTGGCACCAAAACCTCATAAAGTCAGGACACAAATGGAAGTATTCAGACTGCATTTCTGTAATAAGTGTTCAAAAACAAAAGCTCTTGCTCATAGTTCTTTACAGTAAGGCGCGAGAGTCATACCTAATTATACGCACCCCCTTGTTTTTGGTCATTTGTATCCTGTTTCAAGGCTTGATACAATTGCATTATAATGCACTGCTGTGTTATCATTATGGATCTCTGAAATAGCATATCTACTAAGAAGATATTACTTAATGGTATACCACCATATCTTATCATCATCGGATCTTTCTTATTTTGCATCTACGAAGGCAAGTCTTAATTTCTGGCCATAAAGTATTAAAAAATACTTAATGGTATAACAGCATACTCATAAAGTCAATCTTATTTTGCATCTAAGAGGACACATAAGATGAAAAAATGTTGATAGCATGAGTCTGTTTTCTATTTATGACATTCAATACAGTAATTTCCAAAATAAAATTTAAGCAGGCCTGTAAAACAGATGTATATCAGGAAGCAAAGAAAACAAAGAAATACAAAATTTTAAAGGGAAATATGCCATGTTAGATGGAAATGTTGCTGAACGTTGAAAAGCCTATATCTACAGTTAAGTATAACTATTTTATAGAACAAGCTTTTGAAACAACATCCTCACATACAATAAAACATTTTTGTACTTAAATCAGGCTGTAAAACAACAAAATTATGATTTCACTGCCTCTTGCAAGCTGCCTCTCAAGCATGCTTCACTCTGACATTTTCAAATGCTTCACATAATGAAAATAAAACGCAATTAATATGGCATTCAAAGGGCGAACATAATCATTCAACATGACAACATTTAATAAATATTTCATAAGGACTTTTATACCAGAGAATCATTAGTCTCAAGATGATTATACCAGATTACTCTGCCAGGGGAAGTTTTATGTAATTTCTGTTTTTCCCTTCTAAAATGAGAATACACTTCAAACTCGAAGACGCATTTTGAAAATGATTATACAAATTGGTTTGAAAATATATATTCTAAAAACTAACATAAATTGTAAACATTATGAGTGAAATCAAATCAATGCCTAAAAGCAGAAATACATCAGGAAAGTCTTCCAATTTGAAGACATTATGCCCCCAAAGGACTACTCACCCCAGTTTACAGTGACACTGATCTACTTTTACCGTTTAATGTGCCGTCTTGGTTTAATTTTTGATGTTTAGAATTGGGCGGCAAGTTTCTCATTTGTTATGTTCACGAATACGAATACCTTAGAGGTTTTCGAAATGTATAAATATCAATAATGGCAACATGGCACGATCGCGCTGACTTGATTTATTTTCATATGTCTCGAGGCATTTATGTTTGTCTCAGAGCTTTCAAGTGGCTTAATGAAATTTGACAAACTTCATATATGAACAATTATATACAATTGTTGGTAATAGCATCTAAATTAAAGATACTTTGATCATGACTCTTACCGTGCCGAGGTAATGATAACAAACAATGCTATTAGTTTATGAAGAAAAAACAACATCTAAAGCTTTCTACAAATCATATGAAGAAAAATAAATTTGAGTAACCGTGACAATAATTATTGTAATCTTCATTTATGGCTTCTTAAAAATGGTGTAATATTGCAAAATTTACGGTTGAATTAATATATCATCCTCCTTATTATTATGGCAGCCACACATACCTGGTTAATAATAAGGTAAAATGTGTCTTGTTATAACATCCATAAAATTATTTATATAGAATAGACAAATGTGAAATACAAAATTACTCATCAAAAATTAAAAATGGTTTGATCAATTCAACTAAAATTTCATATACGATGGCTCATTTTACAGTGATCTTTCATATAAAACTGAATACTAAAATATGAAAAATCAGACCATGTACCTTTAAATAATAGCTAAACTGCCTCAGAGTCTTGTGTAGTTAGGAATAAATCCAATTTACTTGCTTCAATTTTTGCTCTTGTAAAAACAACTTAAATCAACAAATGAATAGAACAGATGTGAATGTAGTATACAAACTAGGAATAACAAACTGGAGTGCTAGGTGTTACACACAAATTGAAGAAGTTCTAGCAATGCTTGCTTTCAAAGTCACGATTCCTTGTGATGAAGGAATCAGAATTGGCCAATTTAGTGAGCATGGTTTGTGAACTAGGTAAAACCGATGCTTTCAAAGTCTTGATGGTCTTAAGGTGGATCGAAAGGATGTTTCTGGAAATTAGAAACTGTATTTAGAGGCACTTGATTACATTGAACAAGTAAAGCTTAAAACACTGATCAAAATGGTGTTTGTTTGAAGGAAATCGGACATACGGTTGCCAAGATATGCTCGATTTTAATTTCTTTGTTTTCTATCATTTTTGCCAATATATTGATAACGTTAATGAGCAACATTGGCTATATGTGCTCATTAATATTCATATTTGCCAATATTTTACCAATATCTTATGAATAAACCTTCATACTATTTTTATTTTACATAATTTTAACTTGAAACTTTGCCAATGTGTTTCTTTGGCCTAAAATATTAACATATGATTTACCCCCCATCTAATTTGCATATTTGGCATAGTTAATGAGCATTATACAAAAAGCTAATTAATTATGCAAATATGCAAATTAGATGGGCGGGTAAATCATACATTAAAGTTTTAGGTCATAGAAACACATTGGCAAAGTTTCAAGTTAAAATTATTAAAGGTAAAAGTAGTATGAAGGTTTATTCATAAAATATTGGAAAAATATTGACAAAAATTAATATTAATGAGCACATTTTGCCAGTTTTCCTCATTAACTTCATCAATATATTGGCAAAAACAATAGAATACAAAGAAACTTTAAACAACAATATCTCAAAATCCGTTTGTCCGATTTGGCTCAAATTTTGGAATTATGATTTTTTTGCTTAGCTCTCTGCAACAAGCCTATTTTTATCTCAGTCAGAGCAACTTCATTTTGCCTTTAATACCACCTTAATGCTTCAACTTTAACATGCATTCCTAACACTGTCAGATCATGGTGTTTAAAACAGCCCTAAGTAGTTATGGAAGCAGGCTTGATTATAGGGTTTTTATTGACCTTGGTAGTTTGGGACTAGCAATCTCCTAAAACATGATCAATAAATTAGTTACTAAATGCAGTTTGAGACTGAGTAGTCACATACTGATTTGGTGAATATTATTGTACAGTTAACAAAGGGCTAGTCTTATTATTACAAAATAATCCCAACCAAACTGTCTGTAAACCAAGTTATTTGCAACTACAGATCAAAACTGCCACAAACAGCACTTAGATTGTGATATTCCCCAAGAGCTTAATAATACACTAGGGATTTATAGTGCGCTATACCTCCCAGTTTTGTAATTGCATGTGGCCTCTGCACACTTTACAAGTGTTCACTGACCACTGTGGTCCAAGTAAGCTCATTCCACACCAAACATCATTTCAGGTTCTGTGGCAACCTCTAGGGGTGCTGAACCTTGATCAACCAACATACGCACCATCGCTGCCCGGATCAGCTCCCCGAGTTTCGTACGGGTTTCCACGAGACAATTAGCAGTTTCTTCCTTATCCAAGGGAATTTCAAGCAAACTCAACTTTTGGTACTGGCGGAGTTTTAACTCAAGACCTTCTGCACTGCAAAGGAGCACCTTACCATTTGAACTAACTTGACTGCTTGTTCAACAAAGCATTTGAAAATTAAATGTCTTTCCCATGGGCATAAGCTGTTGGCTATAACAAGGTTCAAACCCCAGACCTTTTGATTCCAAGTTCTTCAATGTTCAATTAGACCACACAAATTCTAAACTGGTAATGTTCATGGGGTAACATTATGCATTTTGTTTTTGCTTGATTGCAATGACAACTGTGAAAACACAACTTTTCATAGTAAAAGATTATGAAACTGGTGCTTTCTCATCTATCATGTCTCCTTTAGGTGAAAAAATACAGGGAAGAAACATGGCTGATATAAACCCTCAGAATCTAAATCACATGTTATATCAGTTGACGTTCCTAAGTCAACATGTTGATGCCGCTAGGTAAATTACATGTGCTGCAACTAGGCCACATAAAAGTCATCAAAAACTAGAACAAAATGTTGTTTACATTCAAAATTCAAATTTCCTTTTTTGTTACATAAAATCTGAAAAAAGTGTGATGCTTTAATCTACTTATTGATGTACAAGATGACAGAAATGATTTGTCTTAAAATGCACTAAGTATTAAATTATATTGACTTCGAGTGTAAACAAGCAGACTGGCATTTTGAAATAATGCCGAAAGTGATATGAAATGTGACAAGTGTCTAGCATGCGAGAAATTTGTACCATGTGATCACACTATTTGACGACAAGATTGAATTTGCTTATTCATTGCATTCTTGTCATGAAAACAACTTATATGTGAAGTAATTGATAATTGAATATACAATTCAAACATAACCCAAATAGATGTATACTACTTGTGAACCAAATACCGCTTTAAAACTATTTCTCACTCTCTATCTACAAATTGTGTACTGTCACGTCATCAATTGTCAGCAGAGTAAAATGTAGCGCAATGAGCTCTTGAAGTTGAAATGTGACGCATAGTGGCGTAGCCAGACTTTTTGGTCAGGGGGGCAAAGACATTTCGTCCCGATTTTCCCCCAGCGTTTGCACATTCCTTTCCAATTTTTCCCAGCAACAAGTCCATTTTCGTACTCCCAAAATAAATTCAAGTCAATTAACTAACAAGCAAAAAAAAAAAAAAAAAAAAGGTTTTCAGCGATTTGTGAACATCTTTTGACACAAATTTCTGCTTTTTCCCATGTTTCCTGTCTAACAGTCTTGCAGCTGCTCTCTCACTTTTCTTTTTTTGTCCTTTCCAATTTTTCCCCGTTTGGTGTCCTGATTTCCCGCTAGCTTTTTTGTCAGGGGGGGGGGCAGTCTACTCCCCCACCCCCCAGTGCTGGCTACGCCACTAGTGACGCGTTACATCAAAAGGTACAACTTGTCGGCAAACCCCATTCTGAGCTACGGCCCTCTGAACTTGAAAATGAGTGGAAAATGGTCAGGAGGTCAATTTTTAAATATCGTAAAAATGATCAAACTTTTGGAAATGATTGGGTTATGGTTATTGTGTTTAACTTTATCTCTCTGTATTCTTACAGCTGTACTTAATGTTTTTTCTGTACTCAGTATCTTTGATCCAATTACTCAACATAAACACAAACAAAAAAATGTTGATAGCTAGAAACTAGAAGCTAGATTTGAAATCATTAGGGTAGTTCTCATGATTACCAGTTTACTTTTGGTACCACTATTGACTCCAGTAATTTTGTCTACTTGAGAAACACTACAGTAAAATTAATTAAACAACTTTTAAAAATGGTGTACTAAATGATTCAAATGATCTTGTTACTGCAAAAAAAAAAATTAGAAGGGGAAGGAGAGAAGGTGGAGGGAGAAACATTTTTTTTTGAACACCCTCCTGCATTGTGTGATGAATAGAATCTGCATGCCATTTACTTCGGATATAGAGTGTGAACTTAAAGAAAACTGAAAATGGCTAACAACAGCAAGAGATTTATGACAAGAAAGCTGATATTCCAAAGTCAACACGGCTTTGTAAAACAAACGACAGAGAACTAAAACACACGTAAACCAAATAAAGTTGCACAAATTCTGTTTACTGTTGAAAGTGAAAATTTGCAATTTGACATAACAAGAAAACCTGTTTATCATTCCAATGAGGTTTAGTTGACAAAATTGATTTGACTGGCTGCATACAAACTATTTAAGGCAATGCCATTATTCATTGGACATTGTTAACAAAAATGCAGGTTGCGGGTAAAATTTCATTAAATGGTGACCTGCGCTCTAAAATTTTTGTTTACATTATCCAGGAAAAAGAAACACTGGCATTTTAGAGTCATGCACAGTGACATCAAATCTGAAAACTGTTTGATGAAAGAAAACACATGCCACCTACTTTTGCTTCAACCTGATTGTAAGTTGCAATTAAGTTTAATAGTTTGTGCTGTTACTTGCAAATTGTTCTCAACATGGGTGGGGAAACAAGCACTACAAACTCCATATATTCTAAAAACCCACAATGCATTAAAATCCAATAATCAATGGATCTGCAATATAGCCTATACAGGAAGAATTCAAACTCTTGTTATGAGATCTACAGCATATTCTTGAATTCTACAATATTGTGTTTTAAATTTGCTTTCATTTTCAATTAAACTTAGTATACTTAGTTTGGTTTGGGTTCATTTATTCTTCATTTTCAATGATCCTCTCTCAAAACAAATTAAAAATGTTTTGCAAAAAATAACGAAACACAAAAACACCCACCCCTATATGTCCTTGTATTTTTTGATTATTAACACCAGTACTAATCATAATCATAATCATAATGAAAGCATGAATTGCTTTACTGTATTAATAGCTCTTACATGAATTTCCATCCATATACAAAAGCTTTAAAAATGCAATTGCTTATTTTATGAATTCTGTCTATTTTAGCTAAGGTGCTTTTATGTTATACATGTACTTTATAATAGGTGACATAACAAACTAATCACACCATTACTAAATAATGTATGTAACGCATCATATCAAAATGTTCATATGTGGCTGTCCAGCTAGAAACTTCATTTTGCGCTACAGTTGGAAATACATGTCAAGGTCATAATTTGCCAAATTGATTTTTTGAGAGATTCACAATTCTTGTGCTAACTACAAAATACCAGCAAAGTTTCATTTCAAGAAATTAATAGGAAATGTGAAATAAATCTGCATATTTTTAAGACAATCAACAGAAAATATAGGGTTTTCTGATCTTTTAACACATTTATCTCAGTTATACGTTGTTTTACTCCCTGACAACTTTTGACGGACCATAACTTGACTTCTGGAAAGTGTGCGAAAGTCATTAAGGTGTCATTTTAATCCTTAAAGCATGGCCTTTGCAAATAATTAAAAAAAGTGAAAATGACAAGAGGTAGCATTTACATCTGGTTTGGGATAGACGGTCACATATATCATTGCTGGTCAAAAAGTCGAAAATGAGGAATTGGTATTGGTTAACAGCTTATTTATTCCTCTTTAATATGACACCGAATTTGTGTAAATCCAAGGTAATTTTGGTTCAAAGTTAGAGCTATAAAAACATAAGAATGAAGATCAAACTATGACAATCATTACTCCCAAGCAAAACCCAATTGAAATTCAAGATATTACATGGAGCCTAAACAATGCTGTTGGATTATTGAAATTACAAGTATCACTTCAAAACCCATAGCAGCAGGCATTTTTGATGTCAGATTTCAACCAAATTTAGCTGACAAGATTTCCAGATTATAATCATTCAAATGTCAAAAATATAGAAATATTGCTCGTAACTAGTTTGAGCAAGACGTAGTGCAAAATGCCAGTGTTTTGTGCTTAGGTGACTTTCACTTCCCAAGTCAACATAAAAAGTGGTAACCATGCAAGTTCTTCATTTTGTCTAAATCCCCCTTTTCAAAGATTTTTCATTGATCTTATCCCCCTTTTTTTGCAAAAACTAGGACAAATTAGCATAAAAAATTCCCCCTATTTCATGGTTTTCAAAGAAAAGATTTTCAGACACCCCTTTTCAAAGACTCTTAAAATTAATATATTAACATGATTAAGAACAAAACATAATACATTACTTTTCATGTTTGTTGTACTACAAGATCTTGTTACACCTTTCCCATCAGGTTTCCCGCATCTTCAAAGATTTTCTTCATAGAAATATTACATGAATTACAAAAAAGTTTCATTTAAGGATAAGTCAATCCCTTGTGGGTTTCTTTGTGCAACAAGTAGAACTCTAGGCTCCTCTCTAGGCTGTAATCTGAATTTTAAATACCTTTTTTTAAATTTCATGGAGAAGGATGCTCAAAATACCCCCTTTTTATGTTTTTGCAGTCCACGACTACAGTGAAAAATATACCCCTTTTCCATGAAATTTAGAACACGCATGGTTACCACTTTTCTGTTGACTTGGAGAACTGGGCCCAATGATACTTTTAAGCAAGAAATGGATCTGACATTGTCATGAAATCTCAGAATTTCATGATTATACTGTTTCATACAAAACAAACACTCCCGGGCAAACACTCTTAAGGAACCCAAATGATACTAAATCTCAAGATGGACTTCCCAACCTTTTTCATCTGAGCCGAGCCCTGTTGGTGCCAACGTGCTGTGAACCTGGGCAAATCACTTTATTGCACTTGCCTCATCGACCCAAGCGTTAAATGGGGAGTTACTAGGAATACTGACATTGAGCGCTTGAATAGGCAGCTGGCTGTATTCTAGTGGTAACAGAATAAATGTAGAGCTCTTTGATCAATTATGGAAAAGCGCTATATAAGCAGCGACATTTATTTATTTATCTCAAAATTGAATTTGCCACAATGTTTTCTTTTGATGTGTCGCGGCACATGTTTAAATGTAACTTGTATGACATACCAAAGTGCAAATGTAAAATGGATTCCTCCCTTCATATTCATCTTATGTATTGACATTGATGTACAGCATGGTAGGGGTGGAGATCACATAAAAACACATTAACAATTCTGATTGGATGTGACTGAAAACAAATGGACGTACCATTCAATATACTTTCAATCAGAAGATTTAATATACAAGGCTGATTCATTAACATGCTGTACAAATACATGTATACCCAATGAAGTATCGTGTACTTTTAGAACTAATAACACTGATTTGAAAAAGATTGGCTGAATATACAGTTCTATGCTATTGTCACTTTACAATCATTTCAGCAATAAGATTAGAGATTATTGGTTGCAGATAATATCTTAAAATTTAAAAACCAAAAACACACACACACACACAAAAACCACCACGTAGCCTTTGAGTGCTTTATTTTATTTCCAGTATTTGAGTTGTACAATAGCTTAGTTCAAAATAATATTAAGTAATGCATTAACAATGATTTTTGTTATCAATTTAGCCAGTTCATCACTGATTCATTTTGCTGTGACTACTAGTCGTCAGATTTTGACTATATTTATTAACTATATATCTTCCTCTCCATACATTTAAAAAAATCATCTGATGGAAACAAAAAAAAATATCTTCTTACCCATTTTAAATTCAAATGGCCACTCAAGAAAATAAAATTCCTACAAATGCAATACAATGATTCTTGAAGCATAACCATAACAATTTGTGATACGATCTTATTGCCAATATTTACATTTGCTTTCAAAACAATAAGCATTAACGTTAGCCATTATTGAATAAATGACTTGTTTTAATGAGCATGTTTCCTTATCTATATTCTGTAGCTCATGTATATCTACTATATTTTCATTTATTTACCTTATAACCTATTTATAAAGTAATAATGGGGGCATTATATGTGTGCCTCCAGCTCCAAGTAGCCGTAAAGTCAGCAAACATCATTTTGCACTACAGGTAAAATACATGTCAAGGTCGTAATTTGGTGAAATAGATTTCTTTGCAGATTCCGAATATTCATTCATTCTTCAAAACACCTGTAAAGTTTTATTTCAATAAACCAAGCTGAAGTATAGAAAAATCCACTGTTTTTTTTTAAGATTACAATTTTTTAACTGTGATTATCGCATTTTCATTGCCAAGTCCATGACAAACTTTGATGGACCATATCTTGACTTGTGGTAGAACTGGCCAGTTCCTTCGCATCCTATTTAGTGACCAAGCAGCTAGTGTGTGCCGCGTAGCGGCACACGCGAGGCGTTCAAGCTGAGCCGTTAGGTGAAGCTTCTGGGGTTGGCTCATAGACCTTCTATGGTTGGCTAGTGGATTTTGCTCTAGATAATGGTGCAGTCAGAGCTAGACTTGTGGATGTTGCGAAAAGTTCATCTGGGTCATTTTGCAAAAAAGTAAAAATAACCAGAGGCTGATTTTGCAGCTTGTTTAAACTGGACAGTCACAAATGAATTTATGTTTGATAAACAGAAAATTACATCTTTGAAATTAGGACTTCAAACAAACAAAACAAAAATTGGTTTTATTTCTTCATAAAAGGAGGTTGAGTCATTTTAGTTCAATTCAGCAACTGCAAACAACAGAACAACATCAGTTCGGGAAAGGTCGTAATAACTTAACGGTGAATGAATAACTTTACGGTAAAGAAATAACTTTACTGTGTTACTTCCGGTGAACTTCCGGGTAACGCGATAGTAATTCATTTACCATGTTTACTGTGATTTACTTGATTCTTTTATTATACTCCGGCCTTTTTTTTAACAACACGTTTATAAAACTTATTAAACCGACATTGGGCCTATGTTTTAACACTTCTTCTATAAAATACTGAC